>JARQOD010004898.1:0-51592 GCA_033576555.1 Oophaga sylvatica
TTTTCAGGAGCTCCACTGCGAGCTGAAAAGGTTTGCAGGTAAAGTTGGTAACTAGAGATGATGGTGCACATCAAAAAATACAAATCACAGTACACAAGGGGTGCAAAAAAAAATGGTCCTATGTCTAACCTGAAAAAGAGGTAAAGAAGATCACTATGATAATGCACAACACAATTTCTTTTTTATTATTTGCAGTTGATTTGTCTTCTTTCTATTTATTCATTAAATCACCACTGCCAGTACCTGGTTCTATTCCCTGCTTTTTTCCTAATATATTCAAACATTCCTTATGTCTGCAACATGTCTGGAGCTCTTTCCATTCATTGTAAGGTCTTGTTCACGCGGTTCACTTGGAGAATACAACCCCTGCTGCTTCATATTGTATCCTGTTACTGCGACCCCCTGCTCCCGGGAGCTAGGGCATGCCCCCCCACATTGTTTCTATAGTGACCACTGTGCAGCGTTTATCTGACGCATGCGCTGTGCTCACTATGGGCAGAGATGTCTGCCGGGCTTTTACTTAACAGCGTCATCTCCGGTCTCCATCCTGGGACCATCGCACACCTGCTGGTGATTTTCCTTAATTTGGATCAGGTATTTATAGAAGCCTTTTTGACTCTACTTGCTACATTCCCCTGACAAAGCCGTCCCTGTAACGGTGACACGTATTGGGTCCCCCCGCCGCTGGGTCCTGCTTCCACCATGGCCGCATCATATGGACCTTTATTCAGCACTTGCCACTATTTGGCTGCATTTTAGGATCCTTCATCCAGGATTTGCTGCACGTGAGCCATATTGTGTTTATTTTTGGCTCTTTGCAGTTACTGCATTTGTGCACCCTGGGTTTATAGGACCCTTGGTATCCCTGACATTTTATGCTCATTTATTTCAATGACAGCTTATTTCTGCCTAATTCTCTTTGACCCACTGGGGTTTTAGGGCACTATTCCCAGGTCAGGGTTTACCTCTAGGTTCTTTGGTTGGGTCATTCTGCCCAGGCTCTTCACATCCATCTTGTAGGGCAATATTATGCTGCAATTTTAGCTCTTGTTCACACAGGCTCAATTTTGGGCAATTTATATTGGTTTAATTCATTGTGCTTTCTCACTAGTGTTATTGTATACATATATATATATTTTTGTTGAACATTGCCTTATTTCTGTATTGTACATTGGCCATTGTGATGGTAGCGGGCAACATGCGGGGTTTATATTGTTTTTAAATGTTTTTATCTTGTAGTGTCAATAAAATTCCTATTTTCTATAATTATATTATTGTGGTGTGCATTATCTATAGTGGTCTTCTTTACCTCTTTTTTTTGCTGGAAAAGGTGGGGCTGGATTCTCTGGAGAGGGAAAGTCTCTTGTACACAAAGCCAGGAATTCTAGCAGAATACTCAAGCATGGACTGGGAGGGGAACCAGAGTTATAAAGACAGGGAAGGTGGATCTTATGAGCAGAAACGAGGCAGCAGACTCCATCTTGGAAAAGGGCAAAAGCACCACAGATGAAACAGGGAAACCAGAGTCCTGACACACAGTGACTGAATAATACCAAATACAAGGAACAAATATCACCAAATGTTATGAATGTTTTAGAAATGAATTCTGAGCAGAAGCTCCCTCTGGTGGTTACAAACAGTACTGAACCATTCAATGAGGATTGGCAATCAGGAATCACGGACTGGCTGGATATAAGGGAGGTCATCATGGTTGCCGGTGATCAATTGTTCTTGTCTCAACGTTGTTTCCTGGTTCACTTGGAAGCTTGCTGAGTCTTGCCTCTTCTCCTGCTCTCAGATAAGATATTTTCTGTTTTTTGTTTTTGTGCTTGCCATTTGCATATTTCTCTGAATTTCTGTGAGGTTGGCCAGGTTCCCCTCCCCGGGGGGCTTGGTCTCCTCTCGGTTCCTCTGGAGCCACTGTTGTTTGTTCATTTGCCTTTTCCAGTTTTTTCTGTGGCTGCGGCTTAGTTTTGTTACACCAGAGAACTAATTTAGGTGGTAGAGGTCGTGTGATCTCAGGTGTTTTTGCAATTAGTAGCGTTGGCTTTTTTTAGGGGTTTTTTTGAATTGCAGTAAGTATCCTTCCTATCCTTTTCTGTCTAGGCAGATTGGGCCCAAGCGTTTGCTCATACTATTTTCTGTCTGTGTCTGTATTTCCTCTTGTCTAACCGCCATTACATGTTTGGGTGCTTCCTATGTTCTTTGGGGATCTGCTCCGGGGCAGATAGCTTTCCTCTTTCTATCTTTAGGTATAGTTAGCCTCTCAGGCTGTGACGAGGCGTCTAGGACCAACGTAGGAACGCTCCACAGCTGCCTTTAGTTGTGGTGGTTAGTCAGGTACTGCAATCCAGTAGATTCCAACCTCTCTGGTGTATTGCCGTTTTTGCCTTCTCTCCTCAGCTACCAAAACATAACAGCCAAACCCTGACCATATCACATGTTACCAGCACAGTGACTGAAAAATAGCACATACAAGAAACAAATATCACCACACCATGACCAGACCACATATTACCACCACTGTTATGTTTTGGTAGCTGAGGAGAGAAGGCAAAAACGGCAATACACCAGAGAGGTTGGAATCTACTGGATTGCAGTACCCTGACTAACCACCACAACTAAAGGCAGCCGTGGAGCGTTCCTACGTTGGTACTAGACGCCTCGTCACAGCCTGAGAGGCTAACTACACCTAAAGATAGAAAGAGGAAAGCGATCTGCCCCGGAGCAGATCTCCAAAGAACATAGGAGGCCCCCAAACATGTAATGGCGGTTAGACAAGAGGAAATACAGACACAGACAGAAAATAGTATGAGCAAACGCTGGGGCCCAATCTGACTTAGACAGAAAAGGATAGGAAGGATACTTACTGCAATTCAAAAAAGCCCTAAAAAAAGCCAACGCTACTAATTGCAAAAACACCTGAGATCACACGACCTCTACCACCTAAATTAGTTCTCTGGTGTAACAAAACTAAGCCGCAGCCACAGAAAAAAAAACTGGAAAAGGCAAATGAACAAACAACAATGGCTCCAGAGGAACCGAGAGGAGATCAAGCCCCCCGGGGAGGGGAACCTGGCCAACCTCACAGAAATGCAGAGAAATATACAAATGGCAAGCACAAAAACAAAAAACAGAAAATATCTTATCTGAGAGCAGGAGAAGAGGCAAGACTCAGCAAGCTTCCAAGTGAACCAGGAAACAACGTTGAGACAAGAACAATTGATCACCGGCAACCATGATGGGGGGAAACCTCCCTTATATCCAGCCAGTCTGTGATCCCTGATTGCCAATACTCATTTTATGGTTCAGTACTGTTTGTAACCACCAGAGGGAACTTCTGCTCAGAATTCATTTCTAAAACATTCATAACACACCACATAGTGACCGAACAATACTACATTACGAATACTAGAATACTGATCATTAAAAGAAAAACACAATACTAATATCACTGTGACATTATACACAGGAGATCTGCTCTTAGTATACAGTGTCAGTGTACAGGTAATACAGTGATCACCAGTGACATTATACACAGGAGCTCTGTATATAGTGTACAGGTAATACAGTGATAACCGGTGATATTATACACAAGAGCTCTATATATAGTGTCAGTGTACAGATAATACAGTGATCAACAGTGACGTTATACACAGGAGCTCTGTATATAGTGTCAGTGTACAGGTAATACAGTGATCAACAGTGACGTTATACACAGGAGCTCTGTATATAGTGTCACTGTACAGGTAATACAGTGATCACCAGTGACATTATATACAGGAGCTCGGTATATAGTGTCAGTGTACAGTCATGGCCAAAAGTTTTGAGAATGACACAAATATTATATTTTCACATGATCTGCTGCCCTCTGGTTTTTATGTGTGTTTGACAGATGTTTTTATCACAGACAGAAATATAATAATTGCAAACATATGAGTAACAAAAGCTTATATTGACAGTTAGAATGAGTTAATGCAGCAAGTCAATATTTGCAGTGTTGACCCTTCTTCTTCAGGACCTCTGCAATTCTCCCTGACATGCTCTCAATCAACTTCTGGACCAAATCCTGACTGATAGCAGTCCATTCTTGCACAATCAATGCTTTCATTTTGTCAGAATTTTTAGGTTTTTGTTTGTCCACCCGTCTCTTGATGATTGACCACAAGTTCTCAATGGGATTAAGATCTGGGGAGTTTCCAGGCCATGGACCCAAAATCTCTAAGTTTTGTTCCCTGAGCCATTTAGTTATCACCTTTGCTTCATGGCGAGGTGCTCCATCATGCTGGAAAAGGCAATGTTGATCGCCAAACTGCTCTTGGAGGGTTGGGAGAAGTTGCTATTGGAGGACATTCTGGTACCATTCTTTATTCATGGCTGTGTTTTTAGGCAAGACTGCGAGAGAGCCGATTCCCTTGGCTGAGAAGCAACCCCACACATGAATGGTTTCAGGATGCTTAACAGTTGGCATGAGACAAGACTTGTGGTAGCGCTCACCTGGTCTTCTCCGAATGAGGCGTTTTCCTGATGAACCAAACAATCGAAAAGGGGATTCATCAGAGAAAATAACTTTACCCCAGTCCTCAGCAGTCCACTGCCTGTACCTTTTGCAGAATACCAGTCTGTCCATGATGTTTTTTCTGGAGAGAAGTGGCTTCTTTGCTGCCCTCCTTGAGACCAGGCCTTGCTCCAAGAGTCTCCGCCTCACAGTGCGTGCAGATGCACTCACACCTGCCTGCTGCCATTTCAGAACAAGCTCTGCACTGCTGGTAGCCCGATCCCGCAGCTGAAACACTTTTAAGAGACGGTCCTGGCGCTTGCTGGTCTTTTTGGGCGCACTGGAGCCTTTTTGGCAACAATGGAACCTCTCTCCTTGAAGTTCTTGATGATGCGATAGATTGTTGACTGAGGTGCAATCTTTCTAGCTGCGATACTCTTCCCTGTTAGGCCATTTTTGTGCATTGCAATGATGACTGCACATGTTTCTTTAGAGATAACCATGGTTAACAGAAGAGAAACAATGATGCCAAGCACCAGCCTCCTTTTAAAGTGTCCAGTGGTGTCATTCTTACTTAATCATGACAGATTGATCTCCAGCCATGTCCCATCAACACCCACACCTGTGTTAATGGAGCAATCACTGAAAAGAGGTTAGCTGGTCCTTTTAAGGCAGGGCTGCAATGATGTTGAAATGTGTTTTGGGGGATGAAGTTCATTTTCTAGCCAAATATTGACTTTGCAAGTAATTGCTGTTAACTGATCACTCTTTATAACATTCTGGAGTATATGCAAATTGCCATTAGAAAAAGTGAAGCAGTAGACTTTGTAAAAATCAATATTTGTGTCATTCTCAAAACTTTTGGCCATGACTGTACAGGTAATACAGTGATCACCAGTGACATACACAGAAGCTCTTCCTGCACACACACCATAAACACTGTATATACAAATATATAGTGACATTACAGCACATAGCCTGAACACACACTATACACACTGTATATACACATATATACTCACTCTTTTCTTCATCATAAAGGGCAGGAAATGGCGGGGTTATATAGTTAGCAATCAGCAGCGCAGGGAGCCCTCTTGTCAGTCCTGCACACTTGCCCCATCCCGGCTGCTGAGCTGCTGGAAGCATTAAAGGAGGGAGAGGGTTCCTGTGTGTGAATAGCAACCATACAGGGGAAAGTGCTGTCAGGATTCTCCACTCTCCCCAAAAATATTACTCTCTTCTCCCCAGTACTGTGTATCAACTTCCCCTCAGTAGCTTTTCCCATGTCCTCAGTAGCTTCTCCCATCATCACCGCTCTCATCAGCACTGTCTCCTTCCCCTTCATACCTGGCCCCACCCACCTTTTCCCTTTCTTGCTTGTTGCCATGGACTCTGTGCACCGCTCTGCACACACAGGGAAGCCTCTCTTGTCACTGGAGCCAAAGAGAAAGTCCAGGAAGTGGTGAGGAGGAGCTCACAGCCAATCACAGACACGCACCATGCAGGGTTGTGTTTATACATCCTACATGTGTGTGGTGTGTTAGCAAATAAAGATGGCTGACGTTGCCCCTGGGGCCCAGTGAGGAGAAGCAAAAAGACATGGGCCCCGACTGGGTCAGACACTCTGCCAGCATGTCTCAGGCAGTCCAGGCCCCTCCTCCTTTGCTTCTTCTCATCGGGCACTTGCACCAGTATGGGTAGTAATGCCCTGATGGTGGCCCTGGGTTTATGTGCCATGATTGGCTGCTAGAATCAACACACAAAGTTAGGGGGAAAAACAAAAAGAGCGCACCGCTCCACTAACCTCTTTATACCCCCTCCCATCATTAAAAACGTACCCCCGGCCCCACCCCTCATCATACAGCATACTAGCCAAAGTAGTAACAAAAGCTTTAGTAGAATCTCGATAATTTACCAAACTGTGATCGAATTTTGACGACTTTGAGTAAAAATGCTTGTGAAATCGAACACGAATCCGAATGTGCTACATTCGTGGCGAATTTGAGATTGGCAAACATTTTCTGAACAAGTTCTCTCTTCTCTAGTGGGGAGTTTAGTTTTATTAACAGTGGTTATGTAAAATTATATTGTTTTAGTTATGAAGAAATATATTACAAATATTACTTTTTCACTGTTATGAAGTTTGTATTGTCAGTTGCTTCAATAAAAGTTTTCTTGATTACAGAAAATAAGTATTTTTTTTAACAATGTTCAGAATTTTCTTGACCACTAAAATATCAAAACAAACTTATAGGTTTGATATCGAAACACTCTTAATGACCTGAAGAATCGTGCCACTGTGTCATTTTTATCACATGATGAATGCCATGAAGACAATAGTGAAATTGCATTTTTTTTTCACATTTAGAATTGTTTTTTCCCATTTTTCAGTACATTACATGATACAGGGAATGGAGTCATTAAAATATAAATTAATTGACCCCAATAAAAGGTCATGATTGACATCCTTTTACTTTGTACCTGATGAAAGAGCCAGATCGCCTCCGAACCACGTTGTCTCAGTAAAACCTGTTCACATCTACACTCTCCTCCTAATTGGCAGTACTCTTCAAGACGGCGATTTTTCTCTCTTCTCTGTTCCTCTGAGTCCTGAGTTTCTGAGTTTCTCTTTAGGACTTTGCAGAAATAGCTGCAGCCTTTGAAAATAGAGCAATCATGCTGATGTCAGTGTTGTGCCTGTTGCACAATACTCTCAGGTTAGTTTAAATACTCTGCTGCTAGGGCTACCAGTGCTGGCCCTACAGAGCCAGACATTTCCTTGCCTATCCCATGATATTTTGTACTGCTTAGTTGCTGCCACTACTACAACCAGACACAAAAAACAAATATCCTAAAATAAAATAAATTTATTTTTTTTTGCAAAAAATGCATGAAGGTAGTAATAATAATAAGAGTATTTAGTAAATATAATTTTGATCAAAAGAATGTACAAGCCATCCCGCCACGTCAAGGCAACCCTTGTGGGACAGTCCTAACTCTTGAATTAAAAACCTTTCCACTTGTCAAGTGACGTAAATGTGAACAAGGGCAGAGGGACTGGACCATTTGTAAAAAGCATAAGCCAGACATGATGGATTTCTCAGCTCAGAAACAGGCGGTCACACCCTTATATGCACAAGATGCACTTTGAACTAAATAAGGAACTAGATCTGAGCTGAAAAAGTAAGTTAATGTGTAAGCAAAATGTAAATGCATATTAACACATGACCTGTGTTAATATGCATTTACATTTTGCATACACATTAACTTACTTTTTCAGCTCAGATCTAGTTCCTTCTTCACTACTACAACCAATAGACAATCACACATGTCCTGCTTGTAAATTGTGTTCTATATTGAAAAAAGAAACAGCATTCACCATTGCTTCTTAAAAAAGGTTAATGTCCTTTATTCCATGTGGCGGGACAATCCTTTAATATACAGAGGGAGCGGGGAAGTGAAGGAGGACAACAGCCATTTCGTGCCTATCTTAGTTCTTCTTGGACCCCCAGAAGCGCTGGGATAAGCACGAAACGGCTGTTGTCCTCCTTCACTTCCCCGCTCCCTCTGTATGTTAAAGGATTGTCCCGCCACATGGAATAAAGGACATTAACCTTTTTAAAGAAGCAATGATGAGTGCTGTTTCTTTTTTCAATATTGAATATACTTGGTCTTCAACACATTTTTCACGTACCACCTAGCTCATTATCAGGTGGTATGCTTTAACCCCTTCATGACCCAGTCTATTTTGACCTAAATGACCTGGCCATTTTTTGCAATTCTGACCAGTGTCCCTTTATGAGGTAATAACTCAGGAACGCTTCAACGGATCATAGCGATTCTGAGACTGTTTTTTCGTGACATATTTGACTTCATGTTAGTGGTAAATTTAGGTCGATAATTTTTGCGTTTATTTGTGAAAAAAATGGAACTTTGGCCAAAATTTTGAAAATTTCGCAATTTTCAAATTTTGAATTTTTATTCTGTTAAACCAGAGAGTTATGTGACACAAAATAGTTAATAAATAACATTTCCCACATGTCTACTTTACATCAGCACAATTTTGGGAACAACATTATTTTTTGTTAGGAAGTTATAAGGGTTAAAAGTTGACCAGCGATTTCTCATTTTTACAGCAAAATTTACAAAACCATTTTTTTTAGGGACCACCTCACATTTGAAGTCACTTTGAGGGGTCTATATGGCAGAAAATACCCAAAAGTGACACCATTATAAAAACTGCACCCCTCAAGCTACTCAAAACTACATTAAAGAAGATTATTAACCCTTCAGGTGCTTCACAGGAACTAAAGCAACGTGGAAGGAAAAAATGGACATTTTAATTTTTCCAACAAAATTTTTATTTTAGCATCAATTTTTTCATTTTTGCATGGGCAACAGGATAAAATGGACCCTAAAATTTGTTGGGCAATTTCTCCTGAGTACACAGATACCTCATATGTGGTCATAAACCACTGTTTGGGCGCACGGCAGGGCTCAGAAGGGAAGGAGCGCCATTTGACTTTTTGAATGGAAAATATGCTGGAATATTTAGCGGTTGCCATGTCGCATTTGGAGAGTCCCTGTGTGCCTAAACATTGGAGCTCCCCCACAAGTGACCCCATTTTTGAAACTAGACCCCCCAAGGAACGTATCTAGATGCAGAGTGAGCACTTTGAACCCCCAGGTGCTTCACAAATTGATCGGTAAAAATAAGAAAGTACTTTTTTTTCACAAAAATTTTCTTTTAGCCTCAGTTTTTTCATTTTCACATGGGCAACAGGATAAAATGGATCCTAAAATTTGTTGGGCAATTTCTCCTGAGTACACCGATACCTCATATGTGGTCATAAACCACTGTTTGGGCGCACGGCAGGGTTCAGAAGGGAAGGAGCGCCATTTGACTTTTTGAATGGAAAATATGCTGGAATATTTAGCGGTTGCCATGTCGCATTTGGAGAGTCCCTGTGTGCCTAAACATTGGAGCTCCCCCACAAGTGACCCCATTTTGGAAACTAGACCCCCAAAGGAACTTATCTAGATGCAGAGTGAGCACTTTGAACCCCCAGGTGCTTCACAAATTGATCGGTAAAAATAAGAAAGTACTTTTTTTTTCACAAAAATTTTCTTTTAGCCTCAGTTTTTTCATTTTCACATGGGCAACAGGATAAAATGGATCCTAAAATTTGTTGGGCAATTTCTCCTGAGTACACCGATACCTCATATGTGGTCATAAACCACTGTTTGGGCGAACGGCAGGGCTCAGAAGGGAAGGAGCGCCATTTGACTTTTTGAATGGAAAATTAGCTCCAGTCGTTAGCGGACACCATGTCATGTTTGGAGAGCCCCTGTATGCCTAAACTTTGGAGCTCCCCCACAAATGACCCCATTTTGGAAACTAGACCCCCTAAGAAACTTATGCAGATGCACAATGAGCACTTTGAACCCCCAGGTGCTTCACAAAAGTTTATAACGCAGAGCCGTGAAAATAAAAAAATCATTTTTTTTTCTCAAAAAATGATATTAGCCCCCTATTTTTTATTTTCACAATGGTTACAGGAGAAATTGGACCCCAAAAGTTGTTGTCTAATTTGTCCTAAGTACGCTAGTACCTCACATGTGGGGAGAACCACTGTTTGGGCACACGTCAGGGCTTGGAAGGGATGTAGTGACGCTTTGAAATGCCGACTTGATGGAATGGTCTGCGGGCGGGCAGAGCCCCTGATGTGCCTAAACAGTAGAAACCCCCCACAAGTGACCACATTTTGTAAACTAGACCCCTCAAGGAACTTAACTAGATGTGTGGTGAGCACCTTGAACCCCCACGTGCTTCACAGAAGCCGTGAAAATAAAAAATAATTTTTTTCGTCAAAAAAAGATTTTTTTTAACCCGCAATTTTTTATTTTCACAAGGGTAACAGGAGAAATTGGACCACAAAAGTTGTTGTACAGTTTGTCCTGAGTACACTGGTACCCCATATGTGGGGGGAACCACTGTTTTGGCGCATGGGAGAGCACAGAAGGGAAGGAGCGCCATTTTGGAATGCAGACTTGATGGAATGTTCTGTGGGCGTCATGTTGCGTTTGCAGAGCCCTTGATGTGCCTAAACAGTAGAAACCCCCCACAAGTGACCCCATTTTGGAAACTAGACCCCCCAAGGAGCTTATCTAGATGTGTAGTGAGCACTTTGAACCCCCAAGGGATACACAGAAGTTTATAACGCCGGGCCATGAAAATAAAAAAATCATATTTTTTCCACAAACATGATCTTTTAGTCCCCAATTTTTTTATTTTCCCATAGGTAACAGGAGAAATTAGACCTCAAAAGTTGTTGTCCAATTTGTCCTGAGTACGCTGATATCCCATATGTGGGAGAAAACTACTGTATGGGCACACTTCGGTGCTCGGAAGGGAAGTAGTAACGTTTTGAAATGCCGACTTGATGGAATGGTCTGCGGGCGTCATGTCCCTGATGTGCCTAAACAGTATTAACTCCCCACAAGTGACCCCATTTTGGAAACTAGACCCCGAAGGAACTTATCTAGATGTGTGGTGAGCACTTTGAACCCCCAAGTTCTTCACAGAAGTTTATAACGCAGAGCCGTGAAAATAAAAAATAATTTTTTTCCACAAAAATAACTTTTTTAGTCCCCAATTTTTTTTTCCCAATAGTAACAGGAGAAATTAGACCCCCAAAGTTGTTGTGCAATTTTTCCCGAGTACGCTGATACCCTATATGTGGGGGTAAACCACTGTTTGGGCACACGTCGGGGCTTGGAATAAAGGGAGCACTGTTTGACTTTTTGAACGCAAAATTTGCAGGAATCAATGGTGGCGCCATGTCGCGTATGGAGACCCCCTGATGTACCTAAATAGTGGAAACCCCTCAATTCTAACTCCAACCCTAACCCCAACACACCCCTAACCCCAACCCTAACCCCTACACACCCCTAACCCTAATACAAACCATAACCCTAACCCCAACACACCCCTAACCCTAATCCCAACTCTAACCATAAACCTAACCACAAGCCTAACCCTAATCCCAACCCTAACCCCAAAACACCCCTAACGCTTATCCTAACTCTAACCCTAACCACAAACCTAACCCTAATCCCAACCCTAACCCTAATTCCAACCCTAACCCTAATTCCAACCCTTACCCTAGTTCTAACCCTAACCCTAGTTCTAACCCTAAGGCTGGGTTCATATTGCGTTTTACCAGCCCATTCAACACGTAGCGTTGACGGGCTGGTAACGGTATAGCATAACGCGAAATCAGCTGCGGATCAGCAGCGAAATCCGCTGTGGATCAGCAGCGAAATCAGCTGCGGATCAGCAGCGAAATCAGCTGCGGATCCGCAGCGAAATCCGCAACGTGTGCACAGGGCCTAATAGGAAAAAAAAAAAATTCTTTATTATTTGTCCCTACCTATGACAGGGGGAGTTCACTTACTTTTTTTTATTTTGATCACTGTGACAGTTTATCACAGTGATCAAAATAAATTTTTTGACTCTGCAGGGCGCACTGCGCATGCGCCGGCCGGCGGGCGCACTGCGCATGCGCCGGCCGGCGGGCGCACTGCGCATGCGCCCGCCATTTTCCAAGATGGCGGCGCCCATGAAGAATCCCGGGCAGCCGCCGGGAAGGATCCAGGGACATCGGTGGACCGGGAGAGGTGAGTATGGGGTCGGAAGTGAGGGGGGGATCGGAAGGTGGGGGCAGCGGAGGCCAGGACGAGGGGAGCTTTTAGTGACGGCGGTGACCGACCGCTGCCATCTTGCGGTGGCGGCGGCCAATCGCCGCCGTGAATCCGTGTGGGGGGGTCAGGGCTCGGTGTCCAGCCATGGCAGATGCTATTGCAGCATCGGCCATGGCTGGATTGTAATATTTCACCAATTATATTGGTGAAATATTACAGATTGCTCTGATTGGCTGTTTCACTTTTAACAGCCAATCAGAGCGATCGTGGCCACAGGGGGGTTAAGCTAACCCCCCTGTGGTGAAGCACAAAGGGTCCTGTGCCGGCGGGTCGGGTGACCTTTCAGTGACCCCAGTCACCCGACCCGCAGGAACGCGATCCTTTCATGACGTCACATAGGCGTCATGGGTCGGATTGGCACTGACTTTCATGACGCCTACGTGGCGTCACAGGTCGGGAAGGGGTTAAATAAGGACTGATTCAGACTGCAGTCAACAGTTTGGTGCCATTTTTTCTGCTTTTCCACTTTTTGAAATTGTGTCCTATAGCTTTTCTGAACTTCTTCTATGAACCCTGCCCTGAACAAGGTAAATAAACCTGAGAGCGTTACTTAAAAAAGAGATACATTTTGGCACAGCTTTTTTTAAAGCATATGTGTAAGAGGGTGGACAAGGAGTTCTGTCCCCGTCATGAAGACATTGTGATAAGTGGATAAGTGTGTGCTGAAAGTTATTATGTTTCGGTATATCAAAGTATATTATAAAAGTATTTTATCCCTATGGCTGTTGTTTGTGTCAGATTCTTCAGTGTTAACTACAAGGCCTGCCCCTGGGAAGAGGGGGAAAAGAACTACCTCTGGGGCCAGCTTGCATATGCTTATTCACCTTCCAAGTAGCAAACTTGTTACTATTACCAGAAAAGTGTTAATTTTTGGATGGCTTGTTAAAAAGCCATTTCTTCTCCATTTTCCAAATAACAAATCTTTCACTACTCCCAAAAATGGATAATTTTTTGAAGTCTTTTTAAAAACTCTGTATATTCCCAATTTTCCAAACAAACCTGTTGCTACTCCCTAAACAAAGATAGATCATTTTTAAGACACCATTTGTAAATCTGCAATGACTCCTTATGTGTACATAACCCGTGTAGAAACACCAGCTAGACAGGCATTTGTCTCCCAAAAAGGATGATTTTTAGCCACTACAAAAAGCATTAATATGTCTACCAGTTCAGTGTGTTATTAAACATGCTGTTGGTTATCACCGAGTACTATCTATTTAGCCTTATACTTATGTTATGAGGTCACTTTGAGTTTACTGAGTCTGTATTTGCATTAATGAGCCTGAAAGGGTTTAATACAGTTCTAGGAGACTTCGAAGTGTTATTTATATACTTTCTGGGCAATTAGAGGCTTTGTCATACTTGCGATTCATGGCAAATTGATCTGAAAAATTTTGTGAAGCTAGCAAATTTGTACATCTCTAATGCCAAGTATTACCTAGCAAATACTTCATTTCATAATTCTAATTTCTGTACAATTAAGTCCATCTTTAAATTGAGTATGTGAACTGGACAGCTTTAATCATGAACTGCACAGCCTTAATCTATCTGAATGACTCTTTTGAATGCAGCCTTAAGTATTTTGACTGGGTGGGGTAGGGGGACCAAAAATACATAAATATTTATATTCACAGATCATTTTTTGTTATAATGTGTTGAGCAAAAATGATCACTGTAAAGGAATTCTTTTTTGCTCTGTTATAAAGTTTTTGAAAACAGAAAAAAGTGGCTGTGAATAGAAATAGACCTACAATAGAAGTTTGATTGACATATAATAAGTCAGCGCAGGTAAAGTATTACAATGGGGAAACATCTCCTCGGAATAAACAATTAGTGAATTGACATCGTGTGCTGGCAGAATCCGATAAACTATATATTTGCTTCTTCAGTTTCTCTATTCATTATAGAAAGAAAAAAGTTCTTTCAGTTAAATAAATGACAGTAAAATGTAGTTGAATATGTAGCATACGTAATTACACATATTTAATGCTGACATTCACAGCTGCAGCTGTTAGTGTTTGTGTAAAGGCAAATTACTGGCTTACGTGCTGATCATTAGGTGAAGTTCTTCCTTCAAAGCAAAGCAGAAGCTCTGCATTGATTTTGGTTACAGAAAAATATATTTCCATGTGATTTGAAAAAAAAGACAGCCCCTTCCTAAAATAATATTTTAGCACTGTCCATTTTCACACTAGTGACAGGAGCATAGGGCTGCATAGGAATCCTGCACAGAGCAACTGTTACTTAACAATTCTTCTTGCTCAGTGTTTATCATTTTAATATGTTAGTGATAGATAAAAGATTAGCATAATAACCTTTTGGTGGGTGTCATGGATTTTTTCAAGATTTATTGGAATTCTAATTATGTAGTGCTGAATGGATAAATTGTGTCCCTTCTTAGTTTTGCTAAGCTAAACTCTTCATGAACTTAAAAAAATAAATAAATAAATTAATTAAGCTATCTCGCACATTCCCTTATAGAATGAATGGTGTGCAAGTGTCCATATTAAACTGTGATACTGAGGGAAGTGGATCCTGTAAGCCCAAGGTCAAGGTGTGCATACGAGTAATGGGCATTGGTGCAGCAGCTAGGTGGAGCACGCGGAACAAATACAGCTAAGGGACTAGAAACCGAAGACAAACATGAAACATCCAGGAAACCACAGCCAAGCAGGCAGACATGTAAAAGGCAAAGCAAAGTTTTAATAAAATTCTGGAAACCGCAAGCAGATAGGAAATGTTTTGAATGCCACATGTAGATGGCAAACTAAAAGTTTAAATAAAGTCCTGGTCACTGACAATCAGGCAAGATGATGGAAATTGCAGACATGGAGGAAACGTCCTGGAGGCTGCATTCGCGAAGGGGGGATGTTGGAAACCGCAGACAAGCAGGTAATGTTCAGAAGACCACAAACAGGCCGGATTCTGGACATCGCAGTCAAGCAGGAAATGTCCAGGGGACCACAGGCAAGCAGGTGGAATATTGGAAACTGTAGGCAGGATGGAGACATCCAGGAGACCACAGGAAAACAGGCGGGATGCAGTAAACTGCAAAAAAGCAGGAAATGTCCAAGAGATGGCAGGCAAGAAGGAAGGACACTTGAAACTACTGATAAGTAGGAGACATCCAGGAGACCACGGGCAAGTAGGCGGGATGCTGTAAACTGTAGGCAGTAGTGTTGAGCGATATTGCTCGATATCTAAAAATATCGTATCGAAATTGTATCGCCGATAGCACTAAATATCGTCGATAATCGATTTCAATAGCGGAAGTCCCATGTAAGTCTATGGGAACAAAATATCGCAACAAAAAAAACCCTTTCTTACGTTGTAAACACAAAATATACACACATAGAATACATATATATATATATATATTCTGTCATTGTGACATATATATACATATATTTATAGTTTATACACTTCTACATAGTAAAATAGACTCTGATTCAATTGCCAGGTAAAGCCGTGACATACCCCATAGAAGTCGACGGGCTCGGTGCCGAGTACCCCCAAAACCTCTGGCTCTGTGCGACTCAACTTGGGCGTCACGAACAGGATTCTGTAGCTCGCTATAAGCGAGTCCTGTGTGCCTGAATTGAACTGGTTTTGTGCTTGAGAATTGCTAAAATCATCAGAGAATGTATTTGCCATTTTTCCGCCATATCTGCGTCACGACGAGGCACTGGTGAAGAAGAAGGGCGTGCTCTTCATGGGTGTACTGTACACTCACTCAGTGACACGAAAACGATGGCTCTAAATGGTACTGCAATGTAAGATCGTGCCCCACAGCTCTTCAGTTCCGCCTCCTCATCCTCCTCAGTGTGTGGAAACTAACACGAAGGTTCCGCCTCCCTACAAAAGAGGGGCCCTCTCCAGATGCTAATGACACACGTGACTTGGCAGAGATGGCTAATGGACACGAGCAGAAGTGTGAAGGGATGGAGCAGTCAGAGCTCTCCCCCCACGGAAGCAACCCGATCGCCACGGAACCACCGTTGGGCACCCGGCCTGGAAACCCTCCTACGCTGCAAGAAGCGGCGGATACCCTAAGAGGCCTGGCCTGGCACCGGGAGGAGGTCGCCAGGATGGAAGCGAGCTGGCGTGCACTAAAACTAAACTTGGAGCGGCGCCAATCCCTCTTACCTGAAGTGTCTGTACCGGAAGGTGAGGCACCCGTTCTAGTAGAGGAGTCCTTGCAATGTGATCCGGTTGACATTGTCGCAGTGGAGGCACCCGTTCCTGCAAAAACCGCAGCACCGTCAGCACCCCAGATCCCGCTGTCTGCCCCCGTCGCTGAGACAGAAGAAGCGACACCCGTCCTCATGGAGGAGGCCGCGCAGGCACCAGAGCACTACCTGCCTGTACCGGAGCCCCGACTGTCATCTGATTTAGAGCCGTCTGCTTCCTCCGCAGGAGAGCGCCGCCAGGACTGGGGGGCGACAGGAAAGCTGCCGCAAACCGGACACTGTAAGCTGCAGTGGAGTGGTGGAGACATGGAGCAGCTGGTGGAGGAGAATTTCAACCGGCGTCAGGAGGAAGAGTGGAGACGTTGGGAGCGGGAAGCAGAGCGACAAAGGGAGCAGCGAGAATCCCAAAAACTTCGGCAACGTAACCTGGAGAAGGACCGGGCAGATAAGGACCGGATGAGAAAGGATAAAGGAACCCTGTGTGAGCCGCGGTGTAAGGGTGCAGTACGGAGCTTTAAATTGAAAGGTGGGTGGGGCTTCATCAAGGAGCCTGGACTTTATTTAGAAGTCTTTGTGAACCGGCGGGATGTGGAGGCTCACCTCCCAGAAGGACACCCGGGGAGGGACCTGTTGCCAGGAGACTTGGTGATTTACACCCGACACTGGGGTTACAATGGATGGTACGCCCTAAATGTTACCAGGTGCGACCCTACTCCCCAGTGTGTCAGGAACCTGTGAGACCCTCGGAGCCTTCAGCCTCCCACATCCAGGCCTCTGCAAAAGTGCCCACCCCACGCCGTAAATCTCCAAGCCTCCCTCAGTGGTCTCCTCAGCAGCCCCAGCTATGGACATGATAAGTATAGCTGGCCCGTACCCGGCGCCTGTTAGGCCCCCAGGGGTTCGTTCAGTCCGGGACATAGGGCTCCAGACCCGGAGGGAGATGAAAGAGGTGGCCACACAGACCCAGATAGCGGGTCACGACTTGACTGTACAGGCCACACGACGTCATCAGGTCCTGGTGGTCCTTGGTGCCTCGGATGTTTGGCAAGCATCAGAAGAGTACCAGGTGGTACCTGGAACACCCCTGCCAAAGAAGTATAAATAACCCGGACAGGGTCCCTGTATGTAAATAGTTAAATTGTTGATAAATAGTTAAATTGTTTATGTACCCGGATGGGTGAATGTTTATAAAAAAGTTTTTTAATTTAATAAAAAAAAAAAAACTCAGTTTTCATTACTTTTATTACAGTCTCATCCTGCGACGCCATCGATCTCCTGTAAAAAAATGAAAAAAAAAAACCAGCAGTATACCACCTGTCCGACGCAGTCCATAGTAACGAGTGTCCCACGACGATCCAGCTCTGCTACATCAGAATCCCGGCGCAGCACAGCTGATTACCTGCTTCCCCGGCGGTGACGTCATCGGACTGGTTTACGGCCGGGATTACCCTGCAGTCACTGCAGTTATCGCGAAAAACTGCATGTGACCGCCAGGGAGAAGATAATGGCGGCCATCAAGCAGTCCAGGACGTGACCGCCGGAGATCTTCTGCCAGGTAAGTGCCGCTGACTCCTGACAGACCCGACCGACGGACACTCACAGTGACAGTGACAAATCCGATTACGGTATTCGATAAGACGAAAATATCGAAACGAATTATCGAAAGGCCGATAGAGCTAATATCGGCCGATAGCCGATATTTGCATTATCGTATCGCTCAACACTAGTATGCAGGCAAAAAATATTCTGGAGATCACAGTCAGATTGCAGATTTACTGAAGAATGTAGTAAGACTCTAGAATCAGAGACTAGAAGCCGCAGGCAGACAGGAGGGTCCTTGAGATGCAGATAGGTAGAAGACAAAACTCTGGAGTAACAAGAAAGTCTAATACCATGGAAGCTGTACACAGCCAGGAAGAAGTCCAGAAAGCCAGGTGGACACATTGAAAAGATCCTTAAAGACAAGGACAGGTAGCAGGCAGAACTCCAGAGAAACTAGTAAGTCTAAATACCTTGAAAACTGCCGGTAGCCAGGAAGATGTCATAGAAACTGTAAATGTAAACTCAACTCATACTCTGCTTTCATCATGATTTTTTTTTAAAGTCTCACCTTGTAGAACAACAACATTTACCTATCAAATATATAGAAAGATATTGGGAGCACCGAGCCAGAAAAAAAAATTGTATATCCTTTTGTTACTTATAAAAAGTGATGCACGATAGGCACACTTAGCATAAGAGCAGCACTGGCTCCTATCAGTCTTCATAAATTAATAACCAACAACTAAGTAATAGTTGTTAAAAAAATGTGGGTTCTGATCCCCATGATCACTACAACAGAAGACTTGAACCCCCAGTTCTTTTGAGTGGCTGGTCACGCATGCGAACTGCTGCTTAGTTTTAAGATTTAAAGATTTAACTTTCTTTGTCAGTGCTAAATACTTAGAAAAGAGAAACAAGGCACATGTTTGACTGTCCTAAACATTAAAAAACAGGTATAATTTGTTACAATAGTAAATATTACTCTTAGCTTATAGACTTCAATGTATTGGACATTCTGCTTCATCTATTGTATGTTTCATCCCTTTAGCTGAATAAGGATTTAGGCAATGAATTTGGGATGTTTGGACTGCAATCCTTTGTGAAGCCCTGTAACATTTGCACTTTACTTGCGGAGTTCTTTGACACAAAGTGTTATAAGGATAAAGTACACAATGAAGACAAAAAGTAGCAAGTTCTGATCTGGCAAGACTCTGCTTAAATTGCATGAATACTGAATGCAGAGGAAATACTGTAGTGTATTGAGCTGCAATTCAAGTATAATGAATGATAACAAATGTCTTGCCTTAGCAGAATAATAGAAGACCCACTTGCTGGCAACGATTCAGACACGGTCTCTTTTATCAGTCTGCTCTTCTGGCCCTGACCTTAATCCAGTAAATTCACATCCCCAGTTGGTCTTTAAACTGCCTCATTAGTAGCGCACCGGTGGGCATCTCCCATGACAGCCCTCCACTAGGACAAAAGAGACATGGGGCTACAGACTGTAACTGAGTGGCAAGTATTATACAGAAATATTAGTCAATATAAAATTCAGGAATGAGTGAGAATTGAATACCATGACACAAAAAGGAATTTTAATACTCTGCCATACCATCTGCCAAAGTGACTGCTTGACTGATTTAACAACCTTTTAAAGAATCACAGATCTAATGCGTTTTGCATATGCATTAGAATATAATTTACAATATTTTACTAAAAAAATTGTTGCGCTTAGTAATGAAATGCTGGATTCTACAGTAATAGAATAAAGTTTCATTATGTTAAACACAGGTTCATGGCTCAGCTAAAGGGTTACTTTAATAAATCTAATAAGGAGATAGGACCAAGCTCAGAGGTGTAGCTAGATTCACTAGCTGAATCCATATAACAAGTTGTTGGCACAAGCACACCGGTCTCTAACAAATTCTGAATTGTCTTAATTTGCTTTCCCCCTAATCCTGTGTGTTGTGAATGTGCTGGAAATGAATTCTGAGCAGAAGCTCCCTCTGGTGGTTACAAACAGTACTGAACTATCAAATGAAGATTGTGAAGATTGGCGATCAGGTGTTACTGACTGGTCTTATATAAGGGAGGTTCCCTCCCATCAGGGTTGCCGGTGATCAATTGTTCTGGTCTCATCTTTGATTCCTGTTCACTTTGTAGCTTGCTGTTTCGTGCCTGCATCTTCTGCTAACAGATAAGACATTTTCTTCTTTTAGTTTTTTGTGCTTGCTTTTTGCATTTTGTCCTGCACTTCTGTGGGGGGTCTGCCGGGTCCCCTCCGGGGGCTTGTGCTCCTCTCAGTTTAGTTCAGCCACTGTTGTTTGTTCATTTGCCTTTTCCAGTTTTTTCAGTGGCTGCTGTTTAGTTTTGTTACACCAGAGAACTAATTTAGGTGGTAGAGGTCATGTGATCTCAGGTGTTTTTGTAATTAGTAGAGTTGGTACTTTTCAGGGTTTTTTGGGATTGCAGTAGGTGTCCTTCCTATCCTTTTCTATTTAGGAAGTTTGGGCCCCAATGTTTGCTCATACTATTTTCTGTCTGTGTCTGTATTTTCCTCTTGTCTAACCGCCATTAAATGTTTGGGGGCTTTCTATGTTCTTTGGGGATCTGCTCCGGGGCAGATAGTTTTCCTCTTTCTGTCTTTAGGTGTAGTTAGCTTCTCAGGCTGTGATGAGGCGTCTAAGACCAACGTAGGTACGCTCCACGGCTGCCTTTAGTTGTAGTGGTTAGTCAGGGTACTGCAATCCCATAGATTCCAACCTCTCTGGTGTATTTCCTTTTTTGCCTGCTCTCCTCAGCTGCCAAATCATAACAGTATCACCGGCCCAAAAACTGATATTTGTATGGTACACACAGAGGGAGTGTTAAAAAAAAAGAAGATTGCCAGAGTTGTCAGAGATTTTTTATTTTTTTTCCCTCTGTTTCTCTGAATGCTGAGGAGGATTTTTTTCTCTCTCAATGGAGTTTACACAGTTGTCTGGCCGTGTGGATCAGCTTGCCACTGAAGTTCGGAGTATTGCTACCTATTTTGCAGGGTTGCCTGTTGTGGAACCTAGGATTCCCATGCCAGATTTGTTTTTAGGGGATCGAGCTAAATTTCTGAATTTCAAAAATAACTGTAAGTTGTTTTTTGCCTTGAAATCTAAGTCCTCAGGGAACGCAGCACAGCAGGTTCAAATTGTCATCTCCTGCGTGGCGATCCTCAGGATTGGGCTTTTTCCCTGACACCTGTGGATCCTGTTTTGAGTAATGTTGATGCATTTTTCAGGCTCTGGGGTTATTGTACGATGAGCCTAATGTCACTGATCAAGCTGAAAAAGCCTTAAATCA
This sequence comes from Oophaga sylvatica, assembly GCA_033576555.1. Classification (NCBI taxonomy): domain Eukaryota; kingdom Metazoa; phylum Chordata; class Amphibia; order Anura; family Dendrobatidae; genus Oophaga; species Oophaga sylvatica. The sequence goes on from JARQOD010004898.1 coordinate 21,328, forward strand.
GGGGCTTGAGGACGCTGAGTTATACTGTCAGAGATTCCGAAGGTGGGCAGTCCTGACCAAATGGAATGACAATGCTTTGGCAGCCCTTTTTCGGAAGAGTCTGTCAGAGAATGTAAAGGATGTTATGGTGGGATTCCCTGTCCCCTCTGGTCTCAATGATTCTATGTCATTAGCGATTCAAATTGACAGACGTTTGCGTGAGCGTAGAGGTATGCGTGGAATAGTGTTGCCTTGTGAACCAGCTTCTGAACCCATGCAGTGTGATAGAGTGGCTTCTGGGACACAGCGTCATGAGTTTCGAAAACGCAATGGGTTATGTTTCTACTGTGGTGATGCCTCTCATGCTATTTCAGTCTGCCCTAAGCGGAGAAGACGTTTTGCATGCTCAGTTGTCTTGGGTAGTGTTCAGACTAAATTTTTGTTGACTGTTACCCTGATTTGCTCCCTGTCCACATTTTCTGCTCAGGCTTTCGTTGATTCGGGAGCAGCTATTAACCTGATGGATTTTGATTTTGCTAAACGTTGTGGGTTTACCTTGATACCCCTACGGAAGTCTATTCCCCTACTGGGGATCGATTCTACCCCTTTGGCTGAGAATAAACCTCAGTTCTCTACTCAGGTGATAATGAGGGTTGAACCTGATCATCAGGAGAGTTGCAAATTTTTGGTGCTGTATAATCTGCATGACATTATCGTACTGGGTTTCCCTTGGTTACAGTCTCATAATCCTGTTTTGGATTGGAAATCTGTGTCTGTAACCAGTTGGGGCTGCCAATGTGTTAATACCAACACTCCTGTTTTTTCTGCCTCTCCCCAGGCTCAGGATGTTCCTGACTTTTTGACTGATTTTTCTGATGTGTTTAGCGAAAGTAAATCTGCATCCTTGCCCCCCCATAGGAGCTATGACTGCGCTATTGAATTAGTGCCTGGTAGTAAATTCCCTAAAGGTCGCCTTTTTAACTTATCTGTACCTGAACATGACGCTATGTGGTCTTATATCAAGGAGTCATTGGAGAAGGGTCATATCAGACCATCCTCTTCACCCTTAGGTGCCGTTTTTTTCTTTGTGGCCTAAAAGGATGGTTCATTAAGGCCGTGTATTGATTATCGTCTCTTGAACAATATCACTGTGAAATATCAATATCCGTTACCCTTGATTTCTGACCTGTTTTCCAGGGTGAAAAGTGCTACTTGGTTTACCAAGCTTGACCTCAGGGGGGCATATAACCTTATTCGCATTAAGCACGGGGATGAATGGAAGATGGCATTTAATACCCCAGAGGGGCATTTTGAGTACCTAGTGATGCCCTTTGGGCTCACTAATGCTCCTTCTGTCTTCCAGTCCTTCATGAATGACATTTTCAGGGATTTTGTGGATAAATTTCTGATTGTTTATTTGGATGATATCTTGATTTTTTCCAATGACTGGGACTCTCACGTGAAACATGTTCGGACTGTGTTCCAGATTTTGAGAGAGAATGCTCTGTATGTGAAGGGATCAAAGTGTCTTTTTGGCGTACAGAGGATCTCATTTCTGGATTCATTTTGTCCCCATCTGTTATTGAAATGGACCCGGTCAAGGTTCAGGCCATCTGTGATTGGGTCCAACCTACTTCATTAAAGGCTCATCAAAGATTCTTGGGTTTTGCCAATTTTTATCGTAAATTTATTGGTAATTTCTCTGTTATTGTTAAACCATTGACTGATTTGACCAAAAAGGGTTCTGATGTGGTGAATTGGCCTCCTGAGGCAGTCTCTGCGTTTCAGGAACTTAAGCAGAGATTCACTTCCGCTCCTGTTCATACGGCAGCCTGATGTTTCTCTGCCATTTCAGGTGGAGGTTGATGCCTCTGAAATTGGGGCAGGTGCCGTTTTGTCCCAAAGAGATCCAGAGACCTCTAAAAGTAACCCTTGTGCCTTTTTATCTCGAAAATTTTCTCCAACTGAACGTAATTATGACGTGGGTAATCGGGAGTTATTGGCCATGAAGTGGGCTTTTGAAGAGTGGAGACATTGGCTGGAGGGAGCCAAACATCAGGTGGTGGTCCTCACGGACCATAAGAATCTGGTTTATCTGGAATCAGCCAAGCGACTTAATTCTAGACAGGCTAGGTGGGCCTTGTTTTTCACACGTTTTAATTTCATGGTTTCCTTTCTTCCTGGCACTAAGAATGTTAAGGCGGATGCCCTCTCGAGGAGTTTCCTTGCGGACTCTCCTGAGTTATCTGATCCTGCTGTTATTTTGAAAGAGGGTGTAGTTTTTTCCGCCATCTCGCCCAATTTGAGACTGGCTCTGGAAGGGTGTCAGGAGGATAAACCCGAGCGCTGCCCTATTGGGAAATTGTTTGTCCCAGACCGGTGGAAAAAGAGTGTGATGTCTGAGATTCATTGTTCCGCGTTGGCCGGTCATCCCGGAATTTTTGGTACCAGAGCCTTGGTTAGTCGGTCCTTTTGGTGGCCTACTTTGTCTCGTGACGTCAGGGAATTTGTGCAGTCCTGCGGGACTTGCTCTCGCTCCAAGCCTTGCTCTCGCTCTAGTGGTTTGTTGATGCCATTGCCTGTGCCCAAGAGACCATGGACCCATATCTCTATGGATTTCATTTCCGACCTCCTTGTTTCTCAGAGAATGACCGTTATCTGGGTGATTTGTGATAGGTTTTCCAAAATGATACATCTTGTGCCATTACCTAAGTTGCCTTCCTCCTCTGAATTGGTGCCTTTGTTCCTTCAGCACGTGGTTCGGTTACACGGCATTCCTGAGAACATTGTGTCTGACAGAGGAGTCCAGTTTGTTTCCAGATTTTGGAGGACTTTTTGTTCTAAACTGGGTGTTCAGTTGTCTTTCTCCTCGGCATTTCATCCTCAGACCAATGGACAAACTGAGAGAACAAACCAGACATTGGAGACTTATCTGAGATGCTTTGTGTCTGCTGATCAGGATGACTGGGTCTCTTTTTTGCCTTTGGCTGAGTTTGCTCTTAATAATAGGGCTAGCTCTGCCACTTTGATGTCTTCATTTTTCTGCAATTTTGGGTTTCACCCTTGATTTTCTTCAGGACAGACGGAGGCTTCTGTCTGTCCAGGTGTTGACTCTGTTGTGGAGCGTATGCAGCAGATTTGGGACCAGGTAATGGAGAGGTTGTCCCTCTCTCAGGAGAGGGCCCAGCGGTTTGCCAACCGGCATAGGAGTGATGGTCCTCGGTTTGAAGTGGGGGACTTGGTCTGGTTGTCCTCAAGAAATTTCCCTATGAGAGTTGCATCTCCTAAGTTTAAGCCTAGGTTCATTGGACCTTATAAGATCATGGAGATTCTTAATCCTGTTTCCTTTCGTTTACTTCTTGCAGGGACATTTAAGATCCATAACGTGTTCCACAAGTCCTTATTGAAGAGGTTTGTCGAGCCAGTGGTTCCTATGGCTGTGCCTCCTGACCCTGTTTTGGTTGAGGGCAATCTGGAGTATGTGGTTGAGAAAATATTGAATTCTCGTTTTTCTAGACGGAAACTCCAGTATTTGGTTAAGTGGAGAGGTTATGGTCTGGAGGACAATTCTTGGTTGTTTGTTTCGGACATCCATGTTAGGAGACTCATCCGTGTGTATCACAGAGCTCATCCTGACCGACCTGGTTGCTCAAATGAGGGTTCGGTGACCCCTCCTCAAGGGGGGGTACTGTTGTGAATGTGCTGGAAATGAATTCTGAGCAGAAGCTCCCTCTGGTGGTTACAAACAGTACTGAACTATCCAATGAAGATTGTGAGGATTGGCGATCAGATGTTACTGACTGGTCTTATATAAGGGAGGTTCCCTCCCATCAGGGTTGCCGGTGATCAATTGTTCTGGTCTCATCTTTGATTCCTGTTCACTTTGTAGCTTGCTGTTTCGTGCCTGCATCTTCTGCTAACAGATAAGACATTTTCTTCTTTTAGTTTTTTGTGCTTGCTTTTTGCATTTTGTCCTGCACTTCTGTGGGGGTCTGCCGGGTCCCCTCCGGGGGCTTGTGCTCCCCTCAGTTTAGTTCAGCCACTGTTTGTTCATTTGCCTTTTCCAGTTTTTTCAGTGGCTGCTGTTTAGTTTTTTTACACCAGAGAACTAATTTAGGTGGTAGAGGTCGTGTGATCTCAGGTGTTTTTGTAATTAGTAGAGTTGGTACTTTTCAGGGTTTTTTGGGATTGCAGTAGGTGTCCTTCCTATCCTTTTCTATTTAGGAAGTTTGGGCCCCAACGTTTGCTCATACTATTTTCTGTCTGTGTCTGTATTTTCCTCTTGTCTAACCACCATTACATGTTTGGGGGCTTTCTATGTTCTTTGAGGATCTGCTCCGGGGCAGATAGTTTTCTTCTTTCTGTCTTTAGGTGTAGTTAGTAGTGTTGAGCGATACTGCTCGATATCTAAAAATATCAGATCGGAATGGTATCGCCGATATCACTAAAATATCGGCGATACCCGATACCGATACCGGAAGTCCAATGTAAGTCTATGGGAACCAAATATCGACATTAAAAAAAAACATTCTTGCCTTGTTGGTTAATTGTACATGAAGGAAAACAACAAAGAGTAATGTAGAATGTATTGGGGGAGGTTGAGGAGACAATAAAGGCATACATGTTTAACCCAATGCATTGGAATAGCATTAATATATATTTTTTTGGAAATACGTTTGGATTGACGAACAAATTGACAATGTTGTTAACCTTTTTTCTATTTTGGCAAATATGTATGTTTCACAACTTCCATGCTCTTCACCTTTTTAACTTTTGCCAGTGCCACACTTTCTCCTTCATAATCTTCAGCAGCATCATCTTTCTCATCAAATTATTCTTCATCTTCACCTTCTTAATCTTCTTCTTAAATTTCTTGCTATTCATGTTTTTGTTTACATTACTCATATTGTTATTATTAAACTATTAATCTTCTTCATATTCAAATTCTTCATCTTCTTCCTCTTCATCTTCTTCATCATATTCTTATTTGTGACAGAGATTCCTGTACTTGTAATCTGTAAAAGTATGAATTTTTCATCCTTCCGTTCTTGCTGTCACAAAAGATTTAAATTACAACAGTATTTGTCCGTGTTCAGTTTAGCCTGCAGCAGCAGGCATTTTCCAGGGGCACCACGAGGAGGAACGGACTCACCCCCATACACTGCTTAGTCTTCTTCTGCTTAGAATTTAGAGCATATATTTTGCTTTTCATTTTGGTCTTATACTTTGTTTTCATTTTGGTCTTTTTGATCTTCTGCTTATTGTTCTTCTGTCTCTTGTTCTGTATCTTGTAGTTTGTCTTAACCTTCTTTGTCCTGTTGGTGATCTTCTTCTGGGTAATCTTTTATTTTTTCTTTGTGATGGTGTTCAGGCTGGTTGGCTTCATGCTCGTCGTCCTTGTTGTCGTCATCTTCTTCTGGGTGGTCTTTAAGGTCAAGTCTAATTTCCGAGAACCAGCTGACGTTACTGGAACCGTACGGGTATCAGATGGAACAAGAGACAAGAAGTAACGGGACCAGCTGACTGTGCTGGAACCCGGAGGGCAGCAGAAGGAAAAGAGGCAATGTCACAACCGAGTACCAGCTGACGTTACTGTGACACGGTTACTAAGCAGGAGGTACCTGTGCTCCAAAGCACTACCAAGGACCAGCAGACGTTGCTGGAACTCGTATACGGAGATGGAGGCACCTAGGCCAAAGGCACTGGGGAGAACCAGTTGACGGTACTGGACCCCGGACGGGTAGCAGAAGGAAAAGAGGCAATGTCACAACCGAGTACCAGCTGACGTTACTGTGACACGGTTACTAAGCAGGAGGTACCTGTGCTCCAAAGCACTACCAAGGACCAGCAGACGTTGCTGGAACTCGTATACGGAGATGGAGGCACCTAGGCCAAAGGCTCTGGGGAGAACCAGTTGACGGTACTGGACCCCGGACGGGTAGCAGAACGCACCCATGAAAATGTAAGTTGACAGGACGCAAGCGTCCGCAGTTACCGAATCACACAGTCCTACAGTGGGTGCTTGTCCTATTGTCACAATGGAAACAGCCTTTATTTACATATCCCACAGCACACATAGGAATCACCTAAACTGCAGGCACCATAGAGTCGGCTAACCCGAATGCAACATGACAGCACAACTTATTGGAGGATAATTGACGTTCACACTGCCAGGAAACAGCTGTCGTGCTGTAACCAGGCTGGCCAGGAGTCAGTACCCCTGCCAATTACTTACGAGCAACAAATGGCGGTGTTGTAGCCCAGGGAGTAGAGTTCAGGTGGTAGAAAGATGAACATAACAGGAGACATGGAAAACGTTGCCAAACAGTTATTTAATTTGAAAACGGACAGGCAAATTCAGGTGAGATCCATGCCTTGTTCATTTTCAGAAAAGTAAGCCGGTCTACATTCTCTGAGGATAGTCGCATGCGACGGTCTGTTAGTACACCACCTGCAGCACTAAAGACGCGCTCAGATAATACACTGGCAGCAGGGCAAGCCAGCACCTCCAATGCATACTGGCTAAGCTCTGGCCATGTATCCAACTTAGAGACCCAAAATTTGAAAGGGAAGAGGCATCTGGGAGTACACTTAGAGGGAAAGACAAGTAGTCTGTCACCATCTTACGGAAACGTTGCTTCCTGGTGACTGGAGCCGTCTCGGATGGTGTAGACCTTGCTGGCGCTGTCACAAAACTTCGCCACATTTGTAACATACAGCTCTTGCCCTGTGCAGAGGCGCTGCTTGTGCTCCCTCTTGTTGTACAGGTGTCTACACTGCCTCGACGCACAGAGCTGCTTTGTAAAGCAGTAGCAGCAGCAGCTCTCTCGGCTGGAATGTACAACAGTATGGATTGCACCAGTGTGTCTTGGTACTCCCGCATTTTACGGTCCCGGTTCATCGGTGTGATGAGGGTTTGTAAGTTGTCCCGGTAGCGAGGGTCTAGGAGGGTGTACACTAGAGTTGAGCGATACTTTCCGATATCCAAAAGTATCGGAATCGGAATGGTATCGCCGATACCCAAAAAATATCGGCGATACCCGATACCGATACCGAAAATCCAATGTAAGTCTATGGGAACAAAATATCGGAATTAAAAAAACCCCATTCTTGCCTTGTTGGTTAATTGTACATGAAGGAAAACAACAAAGAGTAATGTAGAATGTATTGGGGAAGGTTGAGGAGACATTAAAGGCATAGATGTTTAACCCAATCAAATGGAATAGCATAAATATTTTTTTTTAAAGATGTTCGGATTGACGAAGAAATTGACAATGTTGTTAACGTTTTTTCTATTTTGGCAAATATGTATATTTCACAACTTCCATGCTCTTCACCTTTTTAACTTTTGACACACTTTCTCCTTCATAATCTTCAGCAGCATCATCTTTTTCATCAAATTATTCTTCATCTTCACCTTCTTTATCTTCTTCTTAAACTTCTTGCTATTCATCTTTTTGTTAACATTACTCATATTCTTCTTATTAAACTATTATTCTTATTCATATTGTACTTCATCTTCTTCATCATATTCTTATTTGTGACAGAGAATCCTGTACTTGTAATCTGTCAAAGTATGAATTTTTCATCCTTCCGTTCTTGCTGTCACAAAAGATTTAAATTACAACAGTATTTGTCCGTGTTCAGTTTAGCCTGCAGCAGCAGGCATTTTCCAGGGGCACCACGAGGAGGAACGAACTCACCCCCATACACTGCTTAGTCTTCTTCTGCTTATAATTTAGAGCATATATTTTGCTCTTCATTTTGGTCTTATACTTCATTTTCTTCTGCTTTTTGATCTTCTGCTTATTGTTCTTAAGTCTCTTGTTCTGTATCTTGTAGTTTGTCTTAACCTTCTTAGTCCTGTTTGGTAATCTTTTATTTCTTCTTTGTGATGGTGTTTATGCTGGTTGGCTTGATGCTCGTCGTCCTTGTGGTCGTCATCTTCTTCGGGGTGGTCATCAGGGTCGTCGTCTTAATTGTTGGAGATCCAGAGTGATTACCCAAAAAAGCATTGAAAAAATCTTCAATTTGTAAATGTAGCAGAAGGTACAAGAGTCAATGCAAGTAACGAGGACCAGCTGACTGTGCTGGAACCCGGAGGGGCAGCAGAAGGAAAAGAGCCAATGGCACAACCGAGGACCAGCTGACGTTACTGGGACACGGTTACTAAGCAGGAGGTACCTGTGCTCCAAAGCACTACCAAGGACCAGCAGATGTTGCTGGAACTCGGATACCGAGATGGAGGCACCTAGGCCAAAGGCACTGCGGAGAACCAGCTGACGGTACTGGAACCCGGACGGGTAGCAGAAGGTACAAGAGCCAATGCAAGTAACGAGGACCAGCTGACTGTGCTGGAACCCGGAGGGGCAGCAGAAGGAAAAGAGCCAATGGCACAACCGAGGACCAGCTGACGTTACTGGGACACGGTTACTAAGCAGGAGGTACCTGTGCTCCAAAGCACTACCAAGGACCAGCAGACGTTGCTGAAACTCGGATACCGAGATGGAGGCACCTAGGCCAAAGGCACTGCGGAGAACCAGCTGATGGTACTGGAACCCGGACGGGTAGCAGAAGGTACAAGAGCCAATGCAAGTAACGAGGACCAGCTGACTCTGCTGGAACCCAGAGGGGCAGCAGAAGGAAAAGAGCCAATGGCACAACCGAGGACCAGCTGACGTTACTGGGACACGGTTACTAAGCAGGAGGTACCTGTGCTCCAAAGCACTACCAAGGACCAGCAGACGTTGCTGGAACTCGGATACCGAGATGGAGGCACCTAGGCCAAAGGCACTGCGGAGAACCAGCTGACGGTACTGGAACCCGGACGGGTAGCAGAAGGTACAAGAGCCAATGCAAGTAACGAGGACCAGCTGACTCTGCTGGAACCCAGAGGGGCAGCAGAAGGAAAAGAGCCAATGGCACAACCGAGGACCAGCTGACGTTACTGGGACACAGTTACTAAGCAGGAGGTACCTGTGCTCCAAAGCACTACCAAGGACCAGCAGACGTTGCTGGAACTCGGATACCGAGATGGAGGCACCTAGGCCAAAGGCTCTGGGAGAACCAGTTGACGGTACTGGACCCCGGACGGGTAGCAGAACGCACCCATGAAAATGTAAGTTGACAGGACGCAAGCTGTCCGCAGTTACCGAATCACACAGTCCTACAGTGGGTGCTTGTCCTATTGTCACAATGGAAACAGCCTTTATTTACATATCCCACAGCACACATAGGAATCACCTAAACTGCAGGCACCATAGAGTCGGCTAACCCGAATGCAACACGACAGCACAACTTATTGGAGGATAATTGACGTTCACACTGCCAGGAAACAGCTGTCGTGCTGTAACCAGCTGGCCAGGAGTCAGTACCCCTGCCAATTACTTACGAGCAACAAATGGCGGTGTTGTAGCCCAGGGAGTAGAGTTCAGGTGGTAGAAAGATGAACATAACAGGAGACATGGAAAACGTTGCCAAACAGTTATTTAATTTGAAAACGGACAGGCAAATTCAGGTGAGATCCATGCCTTGTTCATTTTCAGAAAAGTAAGCCGGTCTACATTCTCTGAGGATAGTCGCATGCGACGGTCTGTTAGTACACCACCTGCAGCACTAAAGACGCGCTCAGATAATACACTGGCAGCAGGGCAAGCCAGCACCTCCAATGCATACTGGCTAAGCTCTGGCCATGTATCCAACTTAGAGACCCAAAATTTGAAAGGGGAAGAGGCATCTGGGAGTACACTTAGAGGGAAAGACAAGTAGTCTGTCACCATCTTACGGAAACGTTGCTTCCTGGTGACTGGAGCCGTCTCGGATGGTGTAGACCTTGCTGGCGCTGTCACAAAACTTCGCCACATTTGTAACATACAGCTCTTGCCCTGTGCAGAGGCACTGCTTGTGCTCCCTCTTGTTGTACAGGTGTCTACACTGCCTCGACGCACAGAGCTGCTTTGTAAAGCAGTAGCAGCAGCAGCTCTCTCGGCTGGAATGTACAACAGTATGGATTGCACCAGTGTGTCTTGGTACTCCCGCATTTTACGGTCCCGGTTCATCGGTGTGATTAGGGTTTGTAAGTTGTCCCGGTAGCGAGGGTCTAGGAGGGTGTACACTAGAGTTGAGCGATACTTTCCGATATCCAAAAGTATCGGAATCGGAATGGTATCGCCGATACCCAAAAAATATCGGCGATACCCGATACCGATACCGAAAATCCAATGTAAGTCTATGGGAACAAAATATCGGAATTAAAAAAACCCCATTCTTGCCTTGTTGGTTAATTGTACATGTTACTAAGCAGGAGGTACCTGTGCTCCAAAGCACTACCAAGGACCAGCAGACGTTGCTGAAACTCGGATACCGAGATGGAGGCACCTAGGCCAAAGGCACTGCGGAGAACCAGCTGACGGTACTGGAACCCGGATGGGTAGCAGAAGGTACCCATGGAAATTTAAGTTGACAGGCCGCGAGCCGGCCGCAGTTACCGAATCCCACAGTACTACAGTGGGTGATTGTCCTATTGTCACAACGGAAACAGCCTTTATTTGCATATCCCGAAGCACACATAGGAAGCACCTAAACTCCAAGCACCATAGAGTCGGCTAACCCGACCGCAACATGACAGGACAACTTATTGGAGGGACTAAGTGACGTTTACACTGACAGGAAACAGATGGCGTGCTGTAACCTGTCTGGGCAGGAGTGAGTACCCTGTGCAATGACACTTCCGAGCAACAACTGGCGTGTTGAAGCCCAGGGATGAGAAGACAACAGGGTGGAGGCAGCATAACTTTTTGCCGTTCACACAGCAGGGGAACAGCTGACATTACTGAACCCCAGTAACACAGGAGCAAGTGTTCACTGTGCTAACAGCACTTCCGAGCAACAACTGGCGGTGTTGTAGCCCAGGGATGAGAAGAGAACATGGTGGAGGCAGCAGGACTTTTTGCCGTTCACACAGCAGGGGAACAGCTGACATTACTGAACCCCAGTAACACAGGAGCAAGTGTTCACTGTGCTAACAGCACTTCCGAGCAACAACTGGCGGTGTTGTAGCCCAGGGATGAGAAGAGAACATGGTGGAGGCAGCAGGACTTTTTGCCGTTCACACAGCAGGGGAACAGCTGACATTACTGAACCCCAGTAACACAGGAGCAAGTGTTCACTGTGCTAACAGCACTTCCGAGCAACAACTGGCGGTGTTGTAGCCCAGGATGAGAAGAGAACATGGTGGAGGCAGCAGGACTTTTTGCCGTTCACACAGCAGGGGAACAGCTGACATTACTGAACCCCAGTAACACAGGAGCAAGTGTTGACTGTGCTAACAGCACTTCCGAGCAACAACTGGCGGTGTTGTAGCCCAGGAATGAGAAGAGAACATGGTGGAGGCAGCAGGACTTTTTGCCGTTCACACAGCAGGGGAACAGCTGACATTACTGAACCCCAGTAACACAGGAGCAAGTGTTCACTGTGCTAACAGCACTTCCGAGCAACAACTGGCGGTGTTGTAGCCCAGGAATGAGAAGAGAACATGGTGGAGGCAGCAGGACTTTTTGCCGTTCACACAGCAGGGAACAGCTGACATTACTGAACCCCAGTAACACAGGAGCAAGTGTTCACTGTGCTAACAGCACTTCCGAGCAACAACTGGCGGTGTTGTAGCCCAGGGATGAGAAGAGAACATGGTGGAGGCAGCAGGACTTTTGCCGTTCACACAGCAGGGGAACAGCTGACATTACTGAACCCCAGTAACACAGGAGCAAGTGTTCACTGTGCTAACAGCACTTCCGAGCAACAACTGGCGGTGTTGTAGCCCAGGGATGAGAAGAGAACATGGTGGAGGCAGCAGGACTTTTTGCCGTTCACACAGCAGGGGAACAGCTGACATTACTGAACCCCAGTAACACAGGAGCAAGTGTTCACTGTGCTAACAGCACTTCCGAGCAACAACTGGCGGTGTTGTAGCCCAGGGATGAGAAGAGAACATGGTGGAGGCAGCAGGACTTTTTGCCGTTCACACAGCAGGGGAACAGCTGACATTACTGAACCCCAGTAACACAGGAGCAAGTGTTGACTGTGCTAACAGCACTTCCGAGCAACAACTGGCGGTGTTGTAGCCCAGGGATGAGAAGAGAACATGGTGGAGGCAGCAGGACTTTTTGCCGTTCACACAGCAGGGGAACAGCTGACATTACTGAACCCCAGTAACACAGGAGCAAGTGTTGACTGTGCTAACAGCACTTCCGAGCAACAACTGGCGGTGTTGTAGCCCAGGAATGAGAAGAGAACATGGTGGAGGCAGCAGGACTTTTTGCCGTTCACACAGCAGGGGAACAGCTGACATTACTGAACCCCAGTAACACAGGAGCAAGTGTTCACTGTGCTAACAGCACTTCCGAGCAACAACTGGCGGTGTTGTAGCCCAGGGATGAGAAGAGAACATGGTGGAGGCAGCAGGACTTTTTGCCGTTCACACAGCAGGGGAACAGCTGACATTACTGAACCCCAGTAACACAGGAGCAAGTATTCACTGTGCTAACAGCACTTCCGAGCAACAACTGGCGGTGTTGGAGCCCAGGGTCAAGGAGGATGTTTAAATACTATATCAAGTATTTTCCTTGTTACGTGTCAATTAAAAATGTCTATACTCCAAACAAGAGAAATATAACCTTTAGTACCATAAGATGATGATTTTACTTAAAAAAATATATGTAAATTAATAATTTACAAACATAAACGCATACATTAACATGTTGAAAAGCAATGCAAACCACAATTAAAATAGGTTAAATAATCTGCTATACGGTTTAAAATAAAAGCATACAAGTACATATCAGAATCCATTAATGATGGCTAAGTAACAGTATGTACACCATTTTTATTGTGTAGACAATGAATGGCTGACTTAAAAACATAATCAGCATTACAAGTTATCTTTGACATTCATAAAACTTTACATTTGGTGAATAATATCACTAAAATTTTTTAAAAATATCTAAAATTTACATCATGTAATACTGATAATATGTGCCAATCATTTATATTAACAAACAAAAAATTTAAAAAGTGCATAGTGCAGAGTGAAAACAGATATTTATGCCTGACTGTGGACTTGCAAGCATGACAACGGATAGATAAGGTATATATAGATGAGACTGCATAGCCACAGATGGTGAATGGCAATGTAATACTGTACCTCAATAAAGTGTGCGTTACTACTACATCCTTTTTTTTATATAGCTTTATAAAAGGTTACGTGCATGTATGGTTGCGCCTTTGTTTGGACGCACAGACTGGCTTCCTGCTGTGACGCGTTGGGTATTGGAGCGTCTGTACGTCTTATGACGCAGACTAACATTCACGGTGCGCATCGTTCATCATCGCAAGCGTACCGACAACACAAAGGCGTTGTCATGACTGCTTTACTCAGTAAACATGCACCTATGATGAAACATACACGCATGTGCCCTATTACATAACAAGCTACAAGAAAAACGAGTGTGAGGTGTGACACAGCTGTTTTGTTAAGGTACAGTATTATATCAACATTGTACAGGTGTCGCTATTCAGTCTGATAAATAGATATCATTCACCTATTCTATCAGTTGTCGTTCTTTCAGCACCACTTACAGGTATATATTTTGCTATTGTGACTATGCACTATTGACTTTACCAAGGTAATGCATGATTTTTGTTAGCGATTATCATGTTTACATGAAGGACCTTTATGATATGGGCTGTTAACTTTCTAATTAAATATGTATTTTTTAAAATGACACAAATATAAGTAATGTTGAAGAGGACTATTCCTACATGCATTGTTTGCACAATATTACAGGTGTACATCACGTCCCTTAATCAACATTGGATTATTATATTTACTTGTATGCTTTTATTTAAAAGGCAAGAACACTGAAGTATAACCTTCGCACTGCAGCAGTTGTCAAAGTTCAACCCACATTATGCACTTCCAACATTGCAGAATTTGAGTCATGATGTGAGTTGGATTTGTCTAAGCTATGGAGTGACAAGGTTGACCATCAGTATCCTATAGCATAAGTAGGCTTTTGTGTTTGCATTTGTTTTCGACATGTGCATATCTGTAATAATATGTCACAATTATTTTGTAACAGATTTGTGACAAAGACTAATCATTTTATGGTTTTAAAGTTGACGTTTCAAATGTTTACAGCTTAGAAATCAGGGTGTAGCCTCATATCTATGTGTAGCACTAGACACTTTGACATGTCATGTTTTTTTCACCATGATTAGGTAGCTAGCAGTAATTTTTGCCGGACACACAGCAGGGGAACAGCAGGCGTTACTGAACCCACACAAACACATCAGCGATTGTTTTCACCTGTGCATCTAACACTTCTGAGCAGCAACTGGCGGTGTTGAAGCCCAGGGTCAAGGAGGGTGTAGGCAGAGGCCTAGTATGAGATGTTTGAAGTTGAAGTTGTAGTTAGCAGCAGTAATTTTTGCCAGACACACAGCAGGGAACAGCAGGAGTAACTGAACCCCACAAACACATCAGCGATTGTTTTCATCTGTGCATCTAACACTTCTGAGCAGCAACTGGCGGTGTTGAAGCCCAGGGTCAAGGAGGGTGTAGGCAGAGGCCTAGTATGAGATGTTTGAAGTTGAAGTTGTAGTTAGCAGCAGTAATTTTTACAAGACACACAGCAGGGGAACAGCAGGCGTTACTGAACCCCAGTAACACAGGAGCAAGTGTTGACTGTGCTAACAGCACTTCCGAGCAACAGCTGGCGGTGTTGTAGCCCAGGGATGAGAAGAGAACATGGTGGAGGCAGCAGGACTTTTTGCCGTTCACACAGCAGGGGAACAGCTGACATTACTGAACCCCAGTAACACAGGAGCAAGTGTTCACTGTGCTAACAGCACTTCCGAGCAACAACTGGCGGTGTTGTAGCCCAGGGATGAGAAGAGAACATGGTGGAGGCAGCAGGACTTTTTGCCGTTCACACAGCAGGGGAACAGCTGACATTACTGAACCCCAGTAACACAGGAGCAAGTGTTCACTGTGCTAACAGCACTTCCGAGCAACAACTGGCGGTGTTGTAGCCCAGGGATGAGAAGAGAACATGGTGGAGGCAGCAGGACTTTTTGCCGTTCACACAGCAGGGGAACAGCTGACATTACTGAACCCCAGTAACACAGGAGCAAGTGTTCACTGTGCTAACAGCACTTCCGAGCAACAACTGGCGGTGTTGTAGCCCAGGGATGAGAAGAGAACATGGTGGAGGCAGCAGGACTTTTTGCCGTTCACACAGCAGGGAACAGCTGACATTACTGAACCCCAGTAACACAGGAGCAAGTGTTCACTGTGCTAACAGCACTTCCGAGCAACAACTGGCGGTGTTGGAGCCCAGAGATGAGAAGAGAACATGGTGGAGGCAGCAGGACTTTTTGCCGTACACACAGCAGGGGAACAGCTGACATTACTGAACCCCAGTAACACAGGAGCAAGTGTTGACTGTGCTAACAGCACTTCCGAGCAACAACTGGCGGTGTTGTAGCCCAGGAATGAGAAGAGAACATGGTGGAGGCAGCAGGACTTTTTGCCGTTCACACAGCAGGGGAACAGCTGACATTACTGAACCCCAGTAACACAGGAGCAAGTGTTGACTGTGCTAACAGCACTTCCGAGCAACAACTGGCGGTGTTGTAGCCCAGGGATGAGAAGAGAACATGGTGGAGGCAGCAGGACTTTTTGCCGTTCACACAGCAGGGGAACAGCTGACATTACTGAACCCCAGTAACACAGGAGCAAGTGTTCACTGTGCTAACAGCACTTCCGAGCAACAACTGGCGGTGTTGTAGCCCAGGGATGAGAAGAGAACATGGTGGAGGCAGCAGGACTTTTTGCCGTTCACACAGCAGGGAACAGCTGACATTACTGAACCCCAGTAACACAGGAGCAAGTGTTGACTGTGCTAACAGCACTTCCGAGCAACAACTGGCGGTGTTGTAGCCCAGGGATGAGAAGAGAACATGGTGGAGGCAGCAGGACTTTTTGCCGTACACACAGCAGGGGAACAGCTGACATTACTGAACCCCAGTAACACAGGAGCAAGTGTTGACTGTGCTAACAGCACTTCCGAGCAACAACTGGCGGTGTTGTAGCCCAGGGATGAGAAGAGAACATGGTGGAGGCAGCAGGACTTTTTGCCGTTCACACAGCAGGGGAACAGCTGACATTAATGAACCCCAGTAACACAGGAGCAAGTGTTGACTGTGCTAACAGCACTTCCGAGCAACAACTGGCGGTGTTGTAGCCCAGGGATGAGAAGAGAACATGGTGGAGGCAGCAGGACTTTTTGCCGTTCACACAGCAGGGGAACAGCTGACATTACTGAACCCCAGTAACACAGGAGCAAGTGTTGACTGTGCTAACAGCACTTCCGAGCAACAACTGGCGGTTGTAGCCCAGGAATGAGAAGAGAACATGGTGGAGGCAGCAGGACTTTTTGCCGTTCACACAGCAGGGGAACAGCTGACATTACTGAACCCCAGTAACACAGGAGCAAGTGTTCACTGTGCTAACAGCACTTCCGAGCAACAACTGGCGGTGTTGTAGCCCAGGGATGAGAAGAGAACATGGTGGAGGCAGCAGGACTTTTTGCCGTTCACACAGCAGGGGAACAGCTTACATTACTGAACCCCAGTAACACAGGAGCAAGTGTTCACTGTGCTAACAGCACTTCCGAGCAACATCTGGCGGTGTTGTAGCCCAGGGATGAGAAGAAAACATGGTGGAGGCAGCAGGACTTTTTGCCGTTCACACAGCAGGGGAACAGCTGACATTACTGAACCCCAGTAACACAGGAGCAAGTGTTCACTGTGCTAACAGCACTTCCGAGCAACAACTGGCGGTGTTGTAGCCCAGGGATGAGAAGAGAACATGGTGGAGGCAGCAGGACTTTTTGCCGTTCACACAGCAGGGGAACAGCTGACATTACTGAACCCCAGTAACACAGGAGCAAGTGTTCACTGTGCTAACAGCACTTCCGAGCAACAACTGGCGGTGTTGGAGCCCAGGGTCAAGGAGGATGTTTAAATACTATATCAAGTATTTTTCTTGTTACGTGTCAATTAAAAATGTCTATACTCCAAACAAGAGAAATATAACCTTTAGTACCATAAGATGATGATTTTACTTAAAAAAATATATGTAAATTAAGAATTTACAAACATAAACGCATACATTAACATGTTGAAAAGCAATGCAAACCACAATTAAAATAGGTTAAATAATCTGCTATACGGTTTAAAATAAAAGCATACAAGTACATATCAGAATCCATTAATGATGGCTAAGTAACAGTATGTACACCATTTTTATTGTGTAGACAATGAATGGCTGACTTAAAAACATAATCAGCATTACAAGTTATCTTTGACATTCATAAAACTTTACATTTGGTGAATAATATCACTAAAAATTTTTTAAAAATATCTAAAATTTACATCATGTAATACTGATAATATGTGCCAATCATTTATATTAACAAACAAAAAATTTAAAAAGTGCATAGTGCAGAGTGAAAACAGATATTTATGCCTGACTGTGGACTTGCAAGCATGACAACGGATAGATAAGGTATATATAGATGAGACTGCATAGCCACAGATGGTGAATGGCAATGTAATACTGTACCTCAATAAAGTGTGCGTTACTACTACATCCTTTTTTTTATATAGCTTTATAAAAGGTTACGTGCATGTATGGTTGCGCCTTTGTTTGGACGCACAGACTGGCTTCCTGCTGTGACGCGTTGGGTATTGGAGCGTCTGTACGTCTTATGACGCAGACTAACATTCACGGTGCGCATCGTTCATCATCGCAAGCGTACCGACAACACAAAGGCGTTGTCATGACTGCTTTACTCAGTAAACATGCACCTATGATGAAACATACACGCATGTGCCCTATTACATAACAAGCTACAAGAAAAACGAGTGTTAGGTGTGACACAGCTGTTTTGTTAAGGTACAGTATTATATCGACATTGTACAGGTGTCGCTATTCAGTCTGATAAATAGATATCATTCACCTATTCTATCAGTTGTCGTTCTTTCAGCACCACTTACAGGTATATATTTTGCTATTGTGACTATGCACTATTGACTTTACCAAGGTAATGCATGATTTTTGTTAGCGATTATCATGTTTACATGAAGGACCTTTATGATATGGGCTGTTAACTTTCTAATTAAATATGTATTTTTTAAAATGACACAAATATAAGTAATGTTGAAGAGGACTATTCCTACATGCATTGTTTGCACAATATTACAGGTGTACATCACGTCCCTTAATCAACATTGGATTATTATATTTACTTGTATGCTTTTATTTAAAAGGCAAGAACACTGAAGTATAACCTTCGCACTGCAGCAGTTGTCAAAGTTCAACCCACATTATGCACTTCCAACATTGCAGAATTTGAGTCATGATGTGAGTTGGATTTGTCTAAGCTATGGAGTGACAAGGTTGACCATCAGTATCCTATAGCATAAGTAGGCTTTTGTGTTTGCATTTGTTTTCGACATGTGCATATCTGTAATAATATGTCACAATTATTTTGTAACAGATTTGTGACAAAGACTAATCATTTTATGGTTTTAAAGTTGACGTTTCAAATGTTTACAGCTTAGAAATCAGGGTGTAGCCTCATATCTATGTGTAGCACTAGACACTTTGACATGTCATGTTTTTTTCACCATGATTAGGTAGCTAGCAGTAATTTTTGCCGGACACACAGCAGGGGAACAGCAGGCGTTACTGAACCCACACAAACACATCAGCGATTGTTTTCACCTGTGCATCTAACACTTCTGAGCAGCAACTGGCGGTGTTGAAGCCCAGGGTCAAGGAGGGTGTAGGCAGAGGCCTAGTATGAGATGTTTGAAGTTGAAGTTGTAGTTAGCAGCAGTAATTTTTACAAGACACACAGCAGGGGAACAGCAGGCGTTACTGAACCCCACAAACACATCAGCGATTGTTTTCATCTGTGCATCTAACACTTCTGAGCAGCAACTGGCGGTGTTGAAGCCCAGGGTCAAGGAGGGTGTAGGCAGAGGCCTAGTATGAGATGTTTGAAGTTGAAGTTGTAGTTAGCAGCAGTAATTTTTGCCAGACACACAGCAGGGGAACAGCAGGCGTTACTGAACCCCACAAACACATCAGCGATTGTTTTCATCTGTGCATCTAACACTTCTGAGCAGCAACTGGCGGTGTTGAAGCCCAGGGTCAAGGAGGGTGTAGGCAGAGGCCTAGTATGAGATGTTTGAAGTTGAAGTTGTAGTTAGCAGCAGTAATTTTTGCCAGACACACAGCAGGGGAACAGCAGGCGTTACTGAACCCCACAAACACATCAGCGATTGTTTTCATCTGTGCATCTAACACTTCTGAGCAGCAACTGGCGGTGTTGAAGCCCAGGGTCAAGGAGGGTGTAGGCATAAAATATTGAGTTATTGCCTTGTTACGTGGCCATTGCAAATGTATGTACTTCAAACAAGAATAAATGAAGTTTTACTAGGACAATAAAATGATGAATTTCAATTCCAAGAATAGAAAAATATTTATAGTTGAGAGTCCTCTGTGGTTGATACCGTTTAATGGCTAACTGAAAATATGGTAACAAATTCCAAGCTTTCGAGACTACTCAGGTCTCTTCATCTGTCACGGGTGTGTCGAGGCGGAGATCGTCGCGATTGCACACCCTGACTTCGCACAGCTGAGTTTCTGGTGCTGGGTGTTTTTCAGCACTGAGGGAGTTAATACTTTCTCTCTCGATGCTGGAAAGACCAGCCTCGCCCAGCTGTGATTGATGTTTTGTTAATTAGCTTCCTTCATATACCTGCTGGTCTGCTGGGGAAGTTGCCGGTGAAAGCATTCATTCAGACCAGCAGAGCGGATCGTTTCTGAGAAGACTTAAGCTAAGAGTGCCTGTTGTGGTTTTTCCTCTCCTCGCTTATTGTTTATCTTCTTAACCTTTTGTGTTCCTCTGTAGTGGAAGTTTTGTATGCAAGGCAGTGTTTTCTTTACCCCCTGTCTGTCTCGTTTGTATTTGACTGTGTGTAAGCTGTTACCTGCCCATTCCCTGTGGTGGTAATCAGGGTCCTTCTCAGGACTAGATTACAGTGGTCAGGGATCTACAGGAGACAGGTTTACGCTGGCGGCCTGGACCTCTGTACCATTAACAGTACCTCCAGGTAGAGGGACTAGTCAGGACCCCAGTTCAGGGTCAGCATAGACCCCGGTCCACCTCTATCCTGAGACAGCGTTTCACGTGCACAGTATAGACCCACAATACATTGGATATTATGTCAGGTAAGACATTGCTGGCAGATTCTACGTATACAAGTTGATATTTTCTATAATATGAAATATAGTATGTTGTCTCATTAGATATATGTTACTATCATAGAATATATCTGTTATACGTCGTGACATTTTCACCGGCCTCTCTAAAAGATTCTCCCCAGCTACCATGGATCCAGTAGCCCAGTTAGCTCAGCAGTTGCAGAGTTTGTCCATGGAGCTGACGGACGTTAAGTCCAAGGTTTTGTACCCCCGGGAGCAAACCAGATATGAACCTAAAGTGGCTCTCCCGGACAGGTTCACTGGTGGGCGGGACAAATTTTTTACCTTCCGGAGGCATGTAAATTATATTTTCGGCTACGGCCTCGGTCTTCGGGGAGTGAAGACCAGAGGGTGGGAATTGTCATCTCGCTCTTACAAGGGGACCCTTAATCCTGGGCGTTCTCTCTCCCCCGGGCTCCCCGGCTCTCTAGTCAGTAGATCGATTTTTTACAGCCCTGGGTCTGGTATATGATGACCCGGATCGGGTCTCCCTTACTGAAATGAAGTTACGTAAGATACAGCAGGGAGATCGTCCGGCGGAGGAATTTTCTTCTGAGTTCCGTAGATGGGCCACAGATACTCAGTGGAATGACCCAGCCCTTAGGAGCCAGTTTTGTCAAGGATTATCTGACAAATTAAAAGATGTGTTGTCTCAGTATGATTCTCCCCCGTCACTGGAGGCCGCTATGGCCCTTGCGATTCGCATTGATAGACGGCTTCGGAGAGGTGCGAGGTAACTCCGCCCCCTGTGATGACTCCACCTTCTACTATAGTCCCTTATATTGAGGTTCCCCTGGTTTGTTCTGAGGAGCCTATGCAGTTAGGAGGGACATCGTTTCGAGGGAGGGGATCGGCGGTGCGCCGCAAGACAGGAAAGTGTTACTTCTGCGGGAGAAAGGGACATTTTGTTGGGGGGTGTCCATCCCGTACTTTGCTGAGCAAGGAGTCGCCGGAAAACTGTTGATCCCAGGTTGTGTGGTGGACGACAATCTGGGAGTATGTATTTCGTCCCCAAGTCCGTCTCAGTTTCTCGTACCAGCGGAGGTGGTGGTAGGTACAAGAACTGAGAGGATTTCTGTTCTTCTGGATAGTGGGGCCGCGGCTAATCTGGTGGACGCTCGGTTTGCCCAGGTGCAAGGTATGCAACTGAGTGTATTGGCCAAACCTATCCCTATATTCTCTATTGACGCCAGGCCTCTCGGTCAAGGTAGCTTTGTGCAAGCCGTGCATAACATAGACCTTCGAGTGGGGGCAATACATAAAGAACTATTGTCTTGTTATGTGTTGGAAGGCCTTCCCACTCCTATTGTGTTGGGACTTCCTTGGTTAACTAAACATAACCCAGTTATTAATTGGCAATCCAGAGAGATAAGCCAGTGGGTTGAATTTTGCCATAGTAACTGCATGAACACGGTCATCGGTGCGGTCGTGCCTAGAACCTTACCTCCTTTTCTGGAGGACTTTGAGGATGTGTTTTCAGAAGAGGGGTGTCAAGAATTACCTCCTCATCGCGCGTATGACTGTGCTATAAAATTGGTTCCTGATGCTAAGTTACCTAAATCTAGGTTATATAACCTTTCTGATTCTGAGAGGCAAGCTATGAAGGATTATATTTCGGAAAGTCTAGCCAAGGGGCATATTAGACCTTCATCTTCCCCAGTGGCCGCGGGGTTCTTCTTTGTGAACAAAAAAGATGGAGGCCTACGCCCTTGCTTGGATTTCCGTGAGCTTAATCGGATTACGGTCCGAGATCCGTATCCGCTCCCACTTATTCCTGATCTCTTCAATCAGATTGTGGGCGCCAAATGGTTCTCTAAGTTGGATCTCAGGGGGGCGTATAATCTGATTAGGATAAAGGAGGGGGATGAGTGGAAGACGGCGTTTAACACTCCGGAGGGACATTATGAGAACCTTGTCATGCCTTTCGGTCTGACTACTGCCCCGGCGGTGTTTCAACATTTTGTTAATGACATCTTTCGCCACCTAGTGGGACAGTTTGTTGTCATTTATCTAGATGACATCTTAATTTACTCGCCGGATCTTGTGTCTCATCAGGAGCATGTGAGACAGGTGTTGCAGATCTTGCGAGACAATAAACTGTACGCCAAATGGGAGAAGTGTGTATTCGCCGTACAGGAACTTCAGTTTTTAGGATTCCTGGTGTCAGCTTCTGGTTTCCGTATGGACCCTGGGAAAGTGAAGGCAGTGCTTGAATGGGATCGGCCAGAGGATCTTAAGGCACTGCAGCGTTTCCTGGGGTTTGCTAACTACTACCGGAAATTTATTCGTAATTTCTCATCCGTTGTCAAACCTCTCACTGACATGACAAAAAAAGGGACGGATTTTTCTAGGTGGTCTGACAAAGCTTGTCAAGCATTTTCCGCCTTGAAAAATTGTTTTGCTTCAGCACCCATACTCATCCAACCTGATGCATCACAACCGTTCATTGTGGAGGTAGACGCATCTGACGTAGGAGTGGGTGCGGTATTATCTCAAGGTCCGTCCCCTGGTAAATGGCATCCGTGCGCTTTCTTCTCTAAAAAATTGTCGTCCGCCGAGAGGAATTATGATGTCGGCAATAGGGAACTCTTGGCCATTAAGTTGGCTTTTGAAGAGTGGCGTCACTTTTTGGAGGGGCAGTCCACCCGGTCACCGTCATTACTCATCACAAGAACCTGCTGTATTTAGAGTCTGCAAAACGTCTGAATTCCAGACAAGCTAGATGGTCGTTGTTTTTTACCAGGTTTAATTTTGTCGTCACATATCGTCCTGGGTCAAAAAATGTAAAGGCTGATGCCTTGTCTCGTAGTTTCCCGGGGGCCGGGAAGACGGATGACCAGGTTCCTATTCTTCAGGAGGGAGTTGTGGTGTCGGCTGTATGCTCTGAGCTTGAGGAGATATTGGAGGCTCAGTGGGACGCCCCTGTAGGACCTCCAGGGAGACTGTTTGTTCCAGATCAGTTAAGACAAAAGGTTATCGAGGCACATCATAATTCTGCTTTGGCAGGACACCCAGGGAGTAAAGCAACTGTGGATCTCGTTTCTCGCCGGTTTTGGTGGCCTAACTTAAATAAAGAGGTGGTAACTTTTGTCGCGTCCTGTGGGGTATGTGCGCGCTCTAAGACCCCACATACCCGTCCATCTGGGGCCCTTTTACCGTTGAAAATCCCGGAGCGTCCATGGACCCATCTGTCTATGGACTTCATTACGGACCTCCCTCCGTCTTCAGGTAAAACTGTCATACTAGTTGTAGTTGACAGGTTCAGCAAAATGGCACATTTTATTGCTCTTCCTGCTCTTCCTAATGCTAAAACTCTGGCGCAGGTGTTCATTGGGGAGATTGTGAGACTTCACGGGTTGCCTTCCGATGTGGTGTCGGATCGGGGGTCTCAGTTTGTGTGCAAATTCTGGAAGGCATTTTGTTCTCGTCGGGGGATGCAGGTGTCATTTTCTTCGGCTTTTCATCCGCAGACCAATTGTCAGACAGATCGTCTGAATCAGAGCTTAGAGACATATCTCCGGTGTTTTGTCTCAGAGAACCAAGAGGACTGGTCTTCTTTTTTGCCTCTGGCAGAGTTCGCTCTTAACAATAGGCGGAGCGAGTCCACTGGTAAGTCCCCGTTTTTTGGGGCATATGGTTTTCACCCCCAGTTTTGTACTTTCAATGGGGGGGGCTCTTCTGGGGTTCCTGAGGAGGAACGATTTTCGTCGTCACTTGCTTCAGTGTGGAGAGGAGTGCTTAATAATCTGAGCACTATGGGGAACCGATACAAACGTATGGCTGATAGGAGGAGAGTGTCTGGTCCGGACCTAAGTGTGAACGATCTGGTATGGTTGTCTACCAAGAATATAAAACTTAAGGTTCCCTCCTGGAAACTCGGTCCCAGATTCATCGGGCCATACAGGATCAGTTCAATAATTAATTCGGTGGCTTTTCGTCTTGACCTCCCTCCTACGTTTAAAATCCACAATGTGTTCCACAAATCGTTGCTTAAGAGGTACGTGGCACCAGTTATACCGTCACCTCTACCTCCTCCTCCAGTGGTGGTCAATGGTAATTTGTAGTTTCAGGTATCGAAGATCATTGATTCACGTCTTAATCGCCGGTCCCTTCAGTACCTTGTTCATTGGAGGGGGTATGGTCCTGAGGAGAGGATGTGGGTTTCTGCGTCGGATATTAACGCAGACCGATTGGTTCGGGCCTTCCACACTACTCACCCAGATAGACCAGGCCCTGAGGGTCCAAAGGCCCCTCGTAGAAGGGGGGGTACTGTCACGGGTGTGTCGCGGCGGAGATCGTCGCGATTGCACACCCTGACTTCGCACAGCTGAGTTTCTGGTGCTGGGTGTTTTTCAGCACTGAGGGAGTTAATTCTTTCTCTCTCGATGCTGGAAAGACCAGCCTCGCCCAGCTGCGATTGATGTTTTGTTAATTAGCTTCCTTCATATACCTGCTGGTCTGCTGGGGAAGTTGCCGGTGAAAGCATTCATTCAGACCAGCAGAGCGGATCGTTTCTGAGAAGACTTAAGCTAAGAGTGCCTGTTGTGGTTTTTCCTCTCCTCGCTTATTGTTTATCTTTTAAACCTTTTGTGTTCCTCTGTAGTGGAAGTTTTGTATGCAAGGCAGTGTTTTCTTTACCCCCTGTCTGTCTCGTTTGTATTTGACTGTGTGTAAGCTGTTACCTGCCCATTCCCTGTGGTGGTAATCAGGGTCCTTCTCAGGACTAGATTACAGTGGTCAGGGATCTACAGGAGACAGGTTTACGCTGGCGGCCTGGACCTCTGTACCATTAACAGTACCTCCAGGTAGAGGGACTAGTCAGGACCCCAGTTCAGGGTCAGCATAGACCCCAGTCCACCTCTATCCTGAGACAGCGTTTCACGTGCACAGTATAGACCCACAATACATTGGATATTATGTCAGGTAAGACATTGCTGGCAGATTCTACGTATACAAGTTGATATTTTCTATAATATGAAATATAGTATGTTGTCTCATTAGATATATGTTACTATCATAGAATATATCTGTTATACGCCGTGACATCATCAGGCTAAGACTAAAACAAAAAATGAAGAATCACATATTTGTACACACAACAGGACACAGGAATAGGTAAGACAAGTGAGGGAGGGACAAGTGAGGGGAGACCGGCCAAAAAATGAGAACAAGGATGAATTATCAGCGCCACACAATAAGAGAAAAAATAATGGATTTACCTGTGGCAAAACAATTTTGTATGCCCGGTCATAGCATGATGGATATGGAATTACTGGTATTAAAATATAACTTCAAATATGAGAAAGATACAAAGGTTTCAGAATATAAGCTCATCATGACCTTTGACACTGTTAGTGATGGAATGAATAGATCACACGGATTTATGTCATTCTATATCAATTAAGGAATCTGCGTCTCTGCCCTTCCAGGGGCATGAAAACACAAAACCAGACCCCAATCAGAGGGCAATAAAACTTTTTATCCTTATCTAGGAACTGTTCCAATATTTATGTTCATCCCTCTGTGATAATGACAGTTCTGCTACACGTCACTTACTTGTCTTACCTATTTCACTATTCCTGTGTCCTGTTGTGTATAGAAATATGTGATGCTTCATTTTTTGTTTTAGTCTTTGCCTGATGAAGAGACGTGAGTAGCCTCGAAAGCTTGCAATTTGTTACCATCTTTTCAGTTATCCATTAAAAGGTAACAACCACTGCGGACTCTCAAGTCTAAATATTTTTCTATCTACTGGCTAACACGGTACGAAGATACACATGTTTCCTAACTTCAAGAATAAAAATAAAGACACTGCAAATATAAACGCATATATGCACATGCCAACAAGAAATGGAACAACACACCACCCAAAAAATTGGTTACAAAATATAGTGTTGTAAATTTAAGAATAAAAGTCCATTTTTGTATTTATGAATAATGCTTAAGGAACGCTATGTTAAACCATAACATAGTGAGGACAATGGATTTTGCAATAGCCACTCATCATCATCATCATTGCAATTTAGATGTGACAGTCACAGACATTTCAATTATTTAAGTTAATAAAATCGTTACTTTGTACAGCATGTATGACATGTCCAGCATGGACTCATCAATGTGATGACACAATAATGTACGATAAAAAATAACCATTTAAAAAAACATAATGCATTGTCACAATTTAAGTGTGTGCCTGCAAGTGTAGGTGAAAGAAAGGCTACGGATAGCAAAGGTATATTCTATGTCTGTATCAGACAGTGGACAGCCTCTGATGGGTAATGGCGATGTTATACTGTACGTCAATAAAGTCTGCGGCTGCAATCATGCATTTTTTGCTTGGACAGTGTTGAAGAGGGTAAAAGCATGTCTGGTTGCGCAAGGCTTTATCCGTCAACACTACCTTCCTACTGTCACGCGTAGGGTAGGGTAGCGTGGGTCAATTAGATGACTCTATAAAATGTGACGTTACGCAGCGTTATTGCGCCCTAGGGACGCCAAAAATACGACAGCAGTAATCATTTACTGTCTAATACTCCACCTATGACCAACAAAAAAAGAACGTTCCCTCTTTAACAATCTACAAGACTAACAAGCATAATGGTTGACGCTGACTTTATTGAGGTACAGTATTACATCGACATTGTCCATGAGTAACTATGCACTGTGATACCTATATACCATTATTAATTTATATCTGTTGTGGTTGTTTCAACAGCACTTGCAGGTATAACTACCTATTGTCAGTATGCATGATGCACTTTCTAGATGTAATAATTTATTATTGCACATTATTACCAGGTTTAGATGCTGGCCATTTCATATATGGTGTGTGAAGTTACAGTTGGCATCAGTATGTGTATTTTATAATGTCTGTCATAAATAAAACTCGTGATGATGATGATGAGGATTTTATGATTCGTACATCCATTGACTGCATTATCTTACAGGTACAGATAAAGTTCCTTAAAAAGCATTAATTGATAAGTATGAAATGTACTTTTATGCATTAATTTCAAAAAGTGAAGACTATGTTTTAGTTTTTGTTACCATTTCTAATAGACATGTGCAGATATGCGCTGTGATGACAAATTATTATTTGTCCATATTTGTCATAAAAATGTATCATTCTAGGCCTGGAAAACTTCACAATTTCATGTTTTAAGCATAACAATCAGGGTGACGGCTCTTCCCTATTTGGAGTATGTTCGACATGGGTTTTTCTGTGCATGTGTAGGGAACAGGAGACTTCTTGCCGGACACACAGCAGGGGAACAGCTGGCGTTACTGAACCCCACTAACACTATAGCTTGTGTATTGGTCTGTGGACACGACACTTCTGAGCAGCAACTGGCAGTGTTGTAGCCCAGGGAGTAGAGTTCAGGTGGTAGAAAGATGAACATAACAGGAGACATGGATAACGTTGCGAACCAGTTATTTAATCTGAAAACGGACAGACAAATTCTGGCGAGATCCATGCCTTGTTCATTTTCAGAAAAGTAAGCCGGTCTACATTATCGGAGGATAGTCGCATGCGACGGTCTGTTAGTACACCACCTGCAGCACTAAAGATGCGCTCCGATAATACACTGGCAGCAGGGCAAGCCAGCACCTCTAATGCATACTGGCTAAGCTCTGGCCATGTATCCAGCTTAGAGACCCAAAACTTGAATGGGGAAGAGCCATCTGGGAGTACACTGAGAGGGAAAGACATGTAGTCTGTCACCATCTTACGGAAACGTTGCCTCCTGCTGACTGGAGCCGTCTCGGATGGTGTAGACATTTGTGGCGCTGCCACAAAACTTCGCCACATTTGGAATATACTGGTCTTGCCTTTTGAAGAGGCGCTGCTTGTGCTCCCTCTTGTTGCAGAGCTGTCTCCACTGCCTCGACGCACAGAGCTGCTTTGTAAAGCAGTAGCAGCAGCAGTGCTCTCGGCTGGAATGGAGAACATTATGGATTGCACCAGTGTGTCTTGGTACTCCCGCATTTTACGCTCCCGGTTCAACGGTGTGATGAGGCTTTGTAAGTTGTCCCGGTAGCGAGGGTCTAGGAGGGTGTACACCCAATAATCAGACGTGGTGAGAATGTGGGCGATGCGGCGGTCGTTTCTCAGGCACTGCAGCATGAAATCAACCATGTGCTGCAGACTCCCAACTGGCCAAGAAACGCTGTCCCCTGCAAGAGGCGTCATCTCTGCCTGCTCTGCATCACCCCACCCTCGCTCTACATACTGACTAGAGCGTTGTGTACCTCCCTCTGGAGCGATGTCTTCCTCCTCCATTGACTCCTCCTCATCCTCCTCACAAAGTGAGCCCTGCCCAGCCCTTTGTGAGGAACCACGTTGCGCTGACTGTCCAGAAGGTGATGGAATTTGTGACTCCTCATCCTCCACCTCTTCCAAAACCTCATCTCTTAGTGCTTGCAGTGTTTTTTGAAGCAGGCAGATAAGGGGGACAGTCAGGCTGACTAGTGCATCATCTGCACTCGCCATCCGCGTTGACTCATCAAACGCACGCAAAACGTGGCAGATGTCCTTCATAGAGGCCCACTCAGTAGTGGTGAAGTGTGAACGGCGCAAATTGCGAGTTGATTGCGCCTGATGCAGCTGATACTCCATTACTGCTGGCTGCTGCTCACACAACCGCTCCAACATATGTAACATGGAATTCCACCTGGTGGGTACGTCACATATGATGCGATGTTCAGGAAGGCGAAATCTGCATTGCAGAGCTGCAATGCGCGATCTGGCGATGCTGGAACGTCGCAAGTGAGCGCACTCTAGGCGGACCTTGTGCAGCAGTGCATCAAGATCCGGATAGTCCCTCAAAAAACTCTGCAACACAAGTTGAGCACATGTGCCAGACATGGTATGTGAGTGAGGTTGCCAAGGCCCAGAGCTGCCACCAGATTTCGGCCATTGTCACACACTACCAAGCCTGGCTGGAGATTCGCTGGCAAAAACCACACGTCGCTCTCCTGCTTGATACAAGAAAAAGGTAGCACACTGTAGCGCTATAGCTTGCAAACACGAAATTATGAAAAATATGAAAAATGAATTGCATCATTACCTTAGAATATGAAAAATTGAGAAGTCTTAGCGCATAAGATGGCCAATTATTGAGCCTGATAGCCACGTCAAGGCTCTTCTCGTATATCAGGTCCTAACTAATGCCTAATCCTCGCTTAGAAAGTCTCGTCGCATGGGACATATGGAATCCTCTTCAGACTAAAATCTACTCTCTGTGGAGGGGTGATGAACTGTTGTAATTTAAAAGCCTGTGACCACCAGGTGGGGTGCTCAGGTAGAAGTAAATGAATACATATCAGAAAATGACCGGCACATCCAAACATAGATTCAGTGGAACAGTGCTAAACCTAGAGTCACCAACTCAATACATACAAGAAAAAAGTGATGCACCACTGTACGCTATAGGCTTGCAAACACGAATATGAAAAATCATGAAAAATGAATTGCATCATTACCTAGAAAGTATGAAAATTGAGAAGTATGTGCGGTCAGTTTCTGATAGTGATTCATATACGAGAAGAGCCTTGACGTGGCTATCAGGCTCACATAATTTGGCCATCTTATGCTCTGAGACTTCTCAATTTTTCATATTTCTAAGGTAATGATGCAATTCATTTTTCATATTTTTCATATTTCGTGTTTGCAAGCTATAGCGCTACAGTGTGCTACCTTTTTTTCTTGTATGTATATGAGTTGGTGACTCTAGGTTTAGCACCTGTTCACACTGAATCTATGTTTGGATGTGCCGGTCAGTTTTCTGATATATAAGCTCTCCTGCTTGATGGCATTCCAGAGCTCCTGCGCTGTGTGGCTTCGATTCCCCATGGAAATTAATTTCAGGACGCCCTGTTGACGTTTGGCCA
>JARQOD010004899.1:0-51590 GCA_033576555.1 Oophaga sylvatica
GTACCTGGCACATCTTGGTTTCCTCCGATTCCAACTCCCGGAGGACGTTCGTAGTTCTCCAGGCTCAGGCAAACATTCTTCGCAAAAATACAGAAGTGCCTTTGAGCAACCCGTTCCTTTTTTTGGGCTACTTATTTCTAAACCCGGGGTCTACGAAGGTCCAAGAAACTTCCATCGAGAAATGGCCCCGCCGGAGGGATTGAAGGCCATTCAGGGTTTTTCTGGGCTTTGCTAACTTTACCTCTCTTCATACCCCCCCCTCAACCTTTGGGAGGGACCTACTGCAAACTGAAAGCGACCAGAGTTTTTCCGGAAGATGGGACCATAATTTTTCTTCAACCCTGACCCAAGAAAAACGAACCTAAAAAAACCACACGCAGACCTACACAGGGGGGGGGGCAAAGTACCAAAAAGCCCCCCCATCACCCAGAGCAAGATTCTCTGACCACTGAAGGCTAATGAACTCCCTAAGAAGACGGCCCCTGAAACTTTGACTTGGCCAGGATATTCAACTCAAAAGGACTCTACCGCTTCAGGAAAAATGGCAACACCTCACCCCTAACGCCAGGGGTTCATCTTTTGCAAGCACCAGGAGGTCCCCCCCCTGCAATAACCAGTTCACCCAGGCCCTAGACCACAAAAGGCCACTCAGCTCTTAAATTTTTGTGCACAAATATTGACCTAACCGAGGGGGAGAAAAAGAAACCTGGGGGGCCCTGCTGAGAAAAAAAGCACCATTAAGGGAACGTCCCAACAAAAGACCCCCTGTGCCAGAGCAGGTGCTAAAACAGTGAATGTCTTGGTGGGGAACAAGAAAGCCAGCTGGTCGTCATCCTCATGATGGGTCCTAGAAACCCCGGTTTTTTCCCCCCAGCTCGCACCAGAATGGGGGCCCCGCCGCATACTGAAGGAAAAGGGCCCCAAATGGCGCCTCGCCCATCGGAATCAACCCACTTTCCACAGTAAGAAAAAAGACTTAAACCCCCTTTTGAAGGTGAAAGGGCCGGGGGGCCCAAAAAGGCTAGTATTTGAAACCCCAACTGCTGAACCATCACACTCGCTCTAAAAGGGGCCCCCTAACCGAAAAGGATTTTTAAAGGGGATAAAACCGGCCGTACCTTCTTCATGTTTCTCCTCCCCTGGGGGCCTGTTTTTACCCCATCAGTGCATTGGACATGTTGTTCAAGATGCTCAAAACAACCCCTTAAGTTCACCAAGACAATGTCCTCCACCTCTCAACTGGTTTTCAGAAAAAGCAAAGTCACTTTCTACAACACGTGGATGACCTCTATTTTTGTGGTTGACATCAACCCTGCCAGCTATTCCTTGTCTCTCCTACTCTCCCCGGGAAAACACAACGAAAAGGCTGGAAAACAAATCCAGGAGCCAAAGCAAGTTACACCCCGGGGCACTGTATTGCCCACAAGACAAAAAAAATGTCAAAAGACGGGGAAACCCCTGGGAGAAGAGGCTCCCCCAACAACCCAAGAATGCTGCACCCCCCCGGCTAGTGTCAATTGCAAAACCCCGGATCCCATGCCTCAGTCCTAAGCAGCCTCTGTCCCTTGCTCAACGCAACCCCGCCCTTCTATCAGACGCAGCCTTCAACCCATTCAGAGATTGGAAAACTCCACAGTCTCAGCCCCAATCCAGGCCTACCTACTATGAAAATTTTTTTTCCCACCGATGGAGAAAAAGGGTCATGCTACTGGAGTCCGGGGAAGGTTCAGGGGAAAACAAGCTTTTGGGCTCCTCTCAGCCCGCTTGGATCCTTGCAAAAAGCCCTCCGCCTGAGGGGGAGATCCGCACACCACCCCCCGGGGCAAGGTTGCGACACACTCTTGGGGACCACTGGGGAATCTCACTCCCATACATCTTGGGGAAACTTCAATCAAGCTCAACCAACAGAATTTTTCCACCGCCAGGCACTTGTGGCGCCCAAATTCCTTTGTCTCATAAGTCAAAACCTCCCAGACCTACAGTCCTCAGCCCGGGGCCCCTCTACTCCCACCCCAAGGGGGATATTGATGGCCCCAGAAGAAGTTTCAACCAGAAGTCAGTGCCAATCAAGAAATCCGGGCCAAAGCCCCGTCACCTACCTGTCACCCAGAACAGAATTTTAGCCGAAAGGCCCCCAGAGGCAAAAGGGAAGACGAAAAAAAATTTAAAAAAATACGGTACTCGCAGGCATAGCACACGATTTGACCCATCGGGGGTAAAGGGGGTTCATCACAGCAAACGGAAAACCGGAAGCTCAGGGCCTTCAGGGACCTACGGGGATACCCCAAAACCCCAAAATGTGGCAATTTAAAAAAAAAAAAGTGCATGGAAAACTGAAAACAGAAGAGCGTGAGGCAATAAAAAGGGGGGACAGGGAGCCAAAAGAAGCACCAAAGGAAAACAACATGGAGAATGGAGAGGCGTAGAACCGACGGCTCCACAGACATGAAACAAGAAACCACAAAAACGTCCTGGATCTGCTCAAGAAGTTAAAGACCAAGCCCAAAAGGGGAAGAAGAGCTGAAGCAAAAAAAACAACACGTGAAAAGGAAGGAAAAAATAATGACTCAAACTCTGCCTACCACAAATACACCCTAGGGGGGTCCCAAGGGTAAGGACCCACATCCCAATCAAAGACAAAAATAATATCGATTTTGGGCTTATTTTTCGCTTAGGACCCCCACCCTAAACACCAAATTCACCAGCAGCGTCGACCTGCGGGGAAAAGCCCTGGACTATGGAAAAAGTCCCCCTCACCTTATCTGGGGAAAACCACTCTACCGCTTTTAAAAGGCCAGATAGACCCCCTCCAATATCGCCAAGTAAGGGGTTTAAATACGCCATTGTGGTCAAAAAATATTTTCAAGAGAACAGAAGCTTCCCCAATCAGCAAAAAATACTCAAAGCACTACTTCAGAAAATAGTGGCAGATAGGGGTTTTTCCGAAATGAAGAAATGACAGGCCCGCATTACAGCAAATCTGAACAAAAAAAGACCCTAACATAGGTCAGATTAGGCCCCCTACACACCCTTACCACCCCCAAGAGGGGAAGGAAAAAACTGAACGAAACCTTAAGAATAAATAAAAAAAAAATTGCCCAAAGACCCAAAAACCAAAAGGCAACACACTCCCATGCACTGGGGAAAAATAAGGCCCCCCAGACCCCCAGAAAAGCTGTTTCGTGCCTCATTTCCAAAACAATAAACATTTTCTTTTTTTATTTTTTGGGGGCCCCTGATTTTGTCCTCATTCTGTGGGGTCTGCCGGTCCCCCCGGGGGGCTTACCCCGCTTTTTATTCCCCCACGTTTGTTCTTTTCCCCTTTTCCCCCTTTTTTTCATTGGTTGCTGTTTAGTTTTTTTACACCAAGAACTAATTTAGGGTAGAGGTCGGTACTCGGGTTTTTTTGTAATTAGTAATTTGGGTTTTTTTTCGGTTTTTTTTTGGGGTTCAGTAAGTCCTTTTCCCCCTATCCCTTCTATTAAAGATTGGCCCCAGCGTTTGCTCTTTTTTTTTCTGCTGTGTCTGATTTCCTCTTTCTAACCGCCATAAAATTTTGGGGCTTCCAATTTTTTGGGATCTGCCCGGGGGGAGATACTTTCCTTTTTTCTATTTTTTGGGTTTGTTGCTTCTCAGGCTGTGACAGCGCTAGGACAACGTAGGGAAACCCAAAGGCTGCCTTTAGTTGTGGGGGTTATCGGGGAAATGCAATCCCTAGATCCAACCTCTCGGGGTATTTTTTTTTTTTCCTGCTCTCCCACTCCAAAAAAAAATTCATAAAACTTATGAAATTTAAAATTGGGGCAAAAACTGTCCATTCTCGAGTTTTTCTCCTCACTGCCAATTTGAGATCCTGCCAAAGCCCCAGATGACACAACCTCTGTTAACTAGGGGAAAGCCTGTTTAATCCCATCGCATTGCAAGGAAGCTCCCGTACCAGAAGACACTAACCAGGGAAGGATTTCGTGGATGCCTACGACCAACAAGACCAGATGACCTACCTAGATTAAGGGGCCAGAGCCCAAATTTTTAAAGCGGGTTTTTGAGTCACAAAAAACCAAAAATTTTTGATTGATAAATTACATCTTTTAAAAACCAGCAGAGATTTTTAATTCACCATAGATGCTGAAAAAAGGGTTTTTGGCGCACAGTTAGACCCCACTTCCATTAGGTTTTCCAAATAAAGGGGTTTTGGATATGTTCACGAGAAAGGAGGGTTAAAAAATGACAAAGACCCTTTTTCACCACATCCCAACAACAGGGGGCCCAAATGGTAAAGTCAAAGGCAAACAAAAATTTTAATGATTAAAAAGGGAACTAAACGAACTCAGGTGTCACTGCCCAAAAAAACGATACTTTGGGGGGATATTGGTGGCAAAAAATTTTTCACATTGGGGGAAAGCCATTGGGGGGGTTTCATTTTGCATTAATTACGGTTGCTGTGTAATTCCTTGTATCCGCAGGATAATGGAAAAAACTTTCGGAGACAACCAATTTTTATGCCACCACCTCTTGGAACCCGCACCGTCCGGGGAAAAACGCCGGCTTACCGATCTCCGAACTAACCCCAACTAGAAAACCTCCTTGATAAACACCTTCAAAAAAAGGGGAGTTTTTAAACACATAAACCCCCGACAGGGACACCCCCTACCGCCCATTTTTGAAAAAACATATTGGTGGGGAGACAGCGCAAAGGGGGGGCTCAACCGCAGGCAGAACAAAAAGTTGCAGCGCTTGGGGGCCGGACAGGTTTTTTTGGGGAAGTGGACTAAGGGGGGGGTGTTTTGGAAAATATATTATTCCATATATTCAAAGTATATTCACATATATTATTCACATTTTTCGTTAGATAGACTCACTTGCTAAAAAACCTTTTTCTCCATATTTCAAGGGGCCCTATAATCATCTTTTTTTTAAAAAAATCCTTCTAAAGGAACAAAAACATGAAGTACAAAAGTCCTTTAAATCTTTTGTTTTTCATTATTTATAAGACAACTGGTCACAAAATAAAAAAATAATTCGCAATTTTACTTTTTAAAACATATTACATAATTACATTTTACACTAAAAACCAAAAAATCTACGCTTAATTTAGTTAAATTTACTAACACCCCCTTTTTTTTAAACGTATAAAACCTTGAATGAATAATAAATGTATGTCTTTTACGAACTTTTTATACTGACACTTGCGTTTGGACAGTCCCTTTCGTTCTGACCTAAAAAAAACTTTTTAAAGATTTGGAAAAGCAACCAGAAAAAAGGAAATTTTTATCCTAAAAAATTTTTCCCTATCACCTTTCCCCCAACTGCCCCAATTTCCCGCTCACCCTAAGGGCACTAACCCCAAGGATGGACGTCCAAGCAGGGGAGGCCTTTTTTTCTTTAAAACACTTTCTCTTCTGCCTCTGCTCATGCCGGAGGCAACAAGCAGTTCTTCCTGGAGGTTGACGCTTCCCCTCTGGAGCCGGGGCGGGGGGCTTTTTCGAAATCATCTTTTCCCGGGGTGGAAATTTTTGGCTCTTCTCCAAACTTTTTTCCTCTTCTGAGCGCAATTATTCCATAGGAGACCGAGAGTTTTGGCCTCAAGCTGGATTGGAGAGTGGCGTTACCTACCGAGGGGGGGCTTCATCCATAATTATTTACACCCCACAAAAAAATTGGGTACCTCCAGCAGCCCAAGGCTTAACCCGCGCCCAACCCGGGGGCCTTTTTTTTCTCGCTTTGATTTTTCTACATTTTCGCCCCGGTGACAAGAAATCAAGGGGGACGCCGTCCCATCTTTCCTGGTGTGGGGCTCGAGGGGAACCAAACATTATCGATCCCCCCCAAGTCATGCAGGGGGCTCCCGTGATAAAAAAACCGCCTCCCTCCCGGTAAATTTCGAGGGGAACCATCGGGGGGGGACCTACACGGGCTTCTTCTAAACTAGCGGCCACGCCGGCAGAAAAAACCCCTCCAACTATTTCTCGGCATTCGGGGGGCCTACCCTGAAAAAGGACAAAAAATTTTGTTGCACCTGTGCCTCCTGTCCGCAACAAAGTTCCGAGACACCTCCTGCCGTCCCTTTTCTTCCTTTTCCGTACCCACCCCCCCGGGCAGCATATAGCCAGGTTTAAAATAACGATCCCCCTGTCCCGCGGTTATACGGTCATTTGGGTGGTCCGACCTTTTCCAAATGGCTCACTTTATCCCCCCCGGGGCCTCCCGTCGCCCCGAGGGGGCAAAGACTTTATCCGCCATTTTTTCCCACTTCATGGCCTGCCCCGTCACATCGTGGGGACCGAGGGTACAGTTTCACCTCACGTTTCTGGAGAGCCACTGTAAATTATTAGACTCACCCGGACTTCCCTCCGCTTCCCCCCCCACATCCAAGGGTCAAGTGGGGCGGATAAAACCGTCCTACCATCACCTCCGGCACTTTTTTAATGCCCACCATTCTAAAAAGGGGGCTCCTCCGGGGCCCCAATTTTCTTACAACAATCACGAAACGAATCTTCCTCCAAACCCCTTTTTTTATCTTCGTCAGCATTCTGGGGTCCCTTTTCCCGCTCCACCCCAGGGGACAATCCGGTGCAAAAACTCTTTTAAAAATTTTTCCTCCATATGGAGAGTACCCGTCCCACTTCTTCTGTCATCCACGATAAAAGACATGCGACAAAAAACTCTGGTCCCCTCAATTCCTCCTGGGGATGGGGGCTGGCCCGTCCAAATGTTGGGTTTTTAAGATCCTTCCTATAATTGGTCCTCGTTCATCGGTCCCCTGGGGGGCTCATCAGAAACCCGGTGGCCTAAAAATTTAAACTCCCGCCAACTTCAGACCCCCAACCCCTTCCTGTTTTTCCCCTCAAACCCGGGTGGTATTTTAACCTTTTTTCCAGTCACGGGCACCCTCCTGCCCGGTTTCAGCTGGGGGGCGTTTTTTGGGGGAAGAAAAATTCTGGCCACCAAAAGGGAAGTGTTTTGTTTCGGAGCTGAGGGTGCGGGAAAAAAGGGGAATACACCGCATTTGGGAAAACTTGAGATTCAAAAACCCGAAAACCACAACAACTAAGGCACCTGGGGCGTTCCTACTTTTGGCCTAGAGCCCCCACAGCCGAAAACTGATAACCAAAGTTAGAAAGAGGAAAGCTATTCCCCCCGGGGCGTCCCCAAAAACAAAAAAAGCCCCCAAACATTAATGCGGTTTAAAAAAAAAAATAAATGCACAGACAGAAATGTAGAGCAAACTTGGGGGCCCCAAAAACCTAAAAAAAGGATAGGGGAAGGGGACTACGCAATCCCAAAAAACCCCGAAAAACCAACTCACTAATTTCAAAAACCCCTGAGATACACCCCCTCACCCACCTAAATTATTTTTCCTGGTGAAAAAAAATCAAAACAGCGCCCCTAAAAAAAAGGGGAAAAAACAAAGTCAAACATCAGTGCTGAACAAAAAGAGGCAAAAGCCCCCAGGGGACCCTGAAGGGCCCCCCCAAAGTGCGGGGAAAAAAAAGCAAAAACAAACACAAAAACAAAAAGAAGAAAATTCTTTCTTTACGGGGGGTGCAGACACGCCCCGCGCTAAAAGGGAAACGGAATCAAGGTTTTTGACCAGAACAATTGATCCCCCGGAACCCCCGAGGGAAAAAAACCCCTTTTTAAAGACCAGTCAGTAACACCTGATTCCCAACCCCCACAATCTTCACGGGGGAGTCCAGTCCCCCCTTGTAACCACCAAGGGGGCCTCTGCCAGAACTCTTTTAAGTCCTTCACAACGGGGAAGGGGAAGACCTATTTTTTTTGGAATTGGGGAAGGGGGTTTGGCCCCCAGGAAGAACGTGGGAGCCCGGGAAACACCCCTGCCCCTCTAACCCCACCCCAAATTTCTTTTTGCCTAAAAAGGGGGGGACCAAAAGGGTGGTACTGTAGCGCCGCGTCCCCCCTCTGCCGGGGGGGGACGCTGTTCCCCTCACCCCTCTTCCAGCCGGCGCCTCCTCCCCCTGCGGGGGGGCTCGCCCTTTTTTGGGGCCCCTGTCTTTGGGGCGCGCGCGGGGCGCTACCCCCCTCTTTTAAAAGGGGGCCCCCGCCCGTCCTAAGGAGTCCCCGCCAATGGCCGGAGGACTTCACCTTTTTAAGGCACTTCCTCCAAAATGGAGGTCCCGACAATGTTGTTGCATGTTCACTACTCTGCTTCATCCTCAGGGTCCTTTCCATTTTCCCCCGCCAATTCCCCCAGTTTGCTGTCTGTTCCTGCCTGATAATCCCTTAACTGCTTGCTGCCTTGGTTTGACATCTCCCCCTCATCACCTGCCATCTGCTATAACCAGCCTGCCCGCTCACCTGGAGCGCTCTCTGTTACCCCGCCGCTAGCCTACCGGAGGCTCTGCCGTCACGTGCTGTGATTTCTGCATTCCATTTACTCTCGTCCCCCTCACCGGGGGCGCTCCCTTTTTCCGCCTGTAGCCTACCTGGGGGCTCTGCCGCACTGCTGTGACCTCGCTTTTCCAGGATTCCCCGCCGCCACCTGGACGCTCACTCTATCTTCCTGCAGCCAAAACCGGGAGGCCCCCCATCAAGGTCTTTCTACTTCACCCAAGACTGCCCCAGTCATTCCTGATTCCGCCCGCTATCCGAGCTGCCCGGGTTTTTTTCCCCCTATCTCCTGCCCGTCATCCAGAACGCCCGGCCTTCCTGCCCCGGTTTTTTCCAGAATTTTTCCCCGGGTTTTAACCCGTGACTCCTCCTTTTCCCGGTAAAAATTAAAAAGGCCGCCATTTTAGTAGTAGAGGTTTCCCCCCCCCCCAAAAATTTTTTAAAAAAAAAATAGACGGGTTTGGGCCCCTGTCAGGTATATATTACTGAAAAATTTGACTGTGGGGGTCCGTCAGGTATATATTACGTAAAAAAAGACTGTAGGGCCCTGTCAGTAATATTACTGTAGATAAGACTGAAGGGCCCCGTCGTATATATTACTAATAAAGACTGAAAAGGGCTCCTGCAGGTATATATTTTGTAGAATAGACTGGGGGGGTCCTGCAGGTAATATTTTTAAGATAAACTGTAGGGCTCCTGCAGATAAATTAGATAACTTGGGGTCCTTAGGTATATATACTGTAGATATAACTGTAGGGCCCTGTCGGGTATATTTTAAAAGTAGATAGATGTAGGGCTCCTGTCAGGAATATTACTGTAGATATAGCTGAGGCTCCTTCGGGGGTATATAAATGTAGATAAGACTGAAAAGGGCTCCTGTCAGGTATATATTCTGTAGTAAACGTAGGGGGGCCCCCTTGGAATATTACGAAAAAAATTAAATATGACTTCGGCTCCTTCGGGGATATATTAGGTAATATAGACTGTATGGGTTCCTGGAAGTCCTTTAAGTTTTTTGGACCCCAAAATTTAAGAAGAGACACGTGCCTTTTTGCTGTACCTACTGTAGTGTGTGGGATTCTTCATTATCTAAAGCAAACACACCCAAAATAATAAAAAAATCTTTTTTTTTTAGCCCAACAATTCCCATTTTTTTCATTTCAAAACACAATCAAAGTACAACGTAAAAATACAATAATTAAACAAAAAAAGCCCTCCCTCGGGAGTTTTCAATCTAAAAAAGAGGTGGGGAAACAAAGTACAGGTGTGTATTACAATGTGCTTTACAATATGGCCACCACTTGAGGGGTGAGGGGTGGGGGGGGAAAAAGTAAGGGGCACACCCACCACACAAAAAAATGACTGATTATGAACGATGGGCCCCCTCTGCCCAAAAGTTT
Source organism: Oophaga sylvatica (assembly GCA_033576555.1). Taxonomy (NCBI): domain Eukaryota; kingdom Metazoa; phylum Chordata; class Amphibia; order Anura; family Dendrobatidae; genus Oophaga; species Oophaga sylvatica. The sequence goes on from JARQOD010004899.1 coordinate 9,753, forward strand.
TTGAAGGGCGCCTAAACTATGAAATTGGGATAGTCCAAATTTTTTTTGGGGTAAGCATTCCAGGGGTTTTGGGCACGCTGGGAAGTCTGGGTCGGGAGGTAAAAATGCAGAGGTTATCGAAAGTCTTTTTTCAAGTGCGTAGTGGGTTTGGGGCCATAGATAAAATAGGGGGGAGATGAGGGGGGGGCTGCATGGGAGAGTTTTGGGGTGGAACAAGTCTTTAAATTGGAACCATAAGAATGGGCACCATGAAGGACTGGGAAGAGCAGACCGTCTGATACTGTTTAGCCCTGGACACTGTCGCTCTGCATTATGTACTGGGGAGGGATATTGAGTAACGGGGGCCAAAAATAGAGCGTTGCAGGTCCAGGTGGGAGTGGATCAGGGGGGCATGCGGTTTTTGTTGTTTCCATGTTGAGAAAAGGGAGATCTAGAGATTTCTTTAGGTGTAAGCGGCAAGTTTTTTTATGGGTTAAGGGAGATTGTTGTCAAAAAAAACCCCAGACAACGGCCTGTGGGCCAGGGTTATTTGCCGCCCACAGAGACAGAAAAAGTCATTTTTGGGGGGTTTAACCCCCAGGCAGAATAAGTTCATTTTTTTGGGTTAGTTTTTGAAAGAAAGCGACATGATGTTGGAGCGCGACAAGAGTCACCGGCGTTCTATATACAGCGGAGGTAAGGTTTTGGGGATGACTTTTTAAAATTTTGTCACACAAAATAGGGGTGAAAAACCCAAAACGCTGAGGCTGTCCAATTGGGCCTTAGAGAGGAAAAGGCTATCCCTGGGTACCCGCCCCTGGGGGAAAAGATGACGGGAGCCAGCTAACAAAAACGAAGGGGGGGTCAAAAAAAAGGAAGAGAACCAGGGGGGAACAGAATCCTAAAAAAACCCTTTACGGGGCCTAGAGAGTGGAGACGGCAACAGGGGCAAAAGCTGCAGAAAGGCGAGAAAATAGCAAAAAAGTGGTCACCAACATTTTGCTGCAGAAGGGGCTTGGTCCTTTGAAAGTGCATTTTTTGTCGAAGAGGGGGGGGAAGCCGGACTGTAAAGGGTCAGGAGGGGGGGAGTGGAGATAACGGGTAAGGCGGGAAATAGACTAGGCGCCCAAAAAAATTTTAAATATGGGGGCAATTTGGGGGACGTTGTGTACTTTTTTGTGCAAGATGGTCAGAGCGGTTTTTTAGAATGGGGGGAACATAGAGTGAAGAAGGATGGGGGGGAAAGCCCGAGGAGGGTTAAAAAATTGTAGTTAGGGGATTGGCAACTGGGAGAGACTGGAGGAAGTGAGGGAATGGGGCGGGGTGCGTATTGGAAAAGTCGGAGACTTTTTTGATGGGACAAAGGGGAAATGACCCAGGAAAGGGGAGGCACAGTACCGTAAAAAGAAAAGGGCCTCGTGGGGACCCAAAAAAAAAAACTAGAACCTGTGTCAGTCCCATTTCCCCCCCCCACTACTCCCCCTGAGCCAAAATTTTGGGGCCCCAACTGACGAATGGGAAAGGAAGGGGGGGGATTCGCCACTCCCCAGGGTTAAATTCAGGTACCTTGGTCGGACTGCCCTTTCTCCCCACTCCCCTTTGGGGAACTTTCCCCCCCCCCCTCCCTTTTAAAAAATTCACGGATGTGAAAAATTGTTAAAATTTTTAAAAAAAAAAAAAATTAAAAAATTATTCCTTGTTAGGGGTTTTATTAAGTCCACAAGTGAGAGGGGGGGCCAAGGTTGAAACCCTCGTTTTTCTCGTCCACGATCTTTGAAGGGGCCTTCAGCGAGGGTCCGTTGCAATTTATTGCCTCTCTCTTATTAATTACAAACGTGACCGACCTTTCAACCCAACCAGCCCGTCGGGTTTTTTTTTACAGTTGGTGCCAGGCGGAAGGCATTTTTCATCACGGGGGAGGGGGGGGATCCAGCACTTGTGGTTGGAGCAATTTCCGACGGATTTTATCTATTTTTTCTAAAAGGGAACCCAGGTCTCACAGAAATGTCTTGACGGGGCTTTGCTTTTGGCCTGGGAGGGATGAAAAGTGAAAAAAAGTTTTTTGGGGGTTGTTGGCTAGTGAGGAGATCAGTGGGTAAGTAGGCGTTTGGCGAGGTGAAGTGCAGGTTAGGGGGTTTTAAAATAAATTTGAAGTGGATGAAGTCTTCCGGGGCGGTTTTTTTCCACACTTTTAGCACTCCTAGAGAAAAGCTGAGGTTCGTTTTGCGATGTGAGCCGGCTTTTAACACTGTTTTTGGAGGTTCTGGCGTGAGCGGGGCTACTTTGGTCCAGGGGGCTCATAAATATTTAAAAAAGGCCAGCTTTTTATATCTCCTCCTGTTTGGAACCAAATTTTAATTTTATTTTTTTTAAACAGTGAATAAAACAAATTTTAATGCTAATCACATGAAAATAATCTTCAAACCCTTAAAGTTTTCCTAAAAAATTTTACTGCAAAATCTTAAAAAAAAAAAAAAAAAAAACCTGGGGCTTTTTTTTTTGATGCTAAATCCCCAATTTAAAGAAAACAAACATAGAACAGCTTTTGATAAAAACTTTTGGGGTATAGAAATATGGGGGAACTGCACAGTTAATTCAAAAAATACTATACCACATCCGATGAATTACGTAGATTGTACTTCACCTAGTAAGCAAAATTAAAAAAAAAAACTCCATTGTACATTCACAAAAAATAAAAATACACAATTTAAAACTTCATAAATACATGAAAACAAACAACCTTTAAAACAAAAGCAAAATACAAAATACAAAACCACACCTCGGGGGAAAAAATTAGAACACGCCAAACTTACATTTGTTTTTTCTATTTTGGCATATTTGGTAAAAGAAATTTTGCTCTTTAGTCGTAAACTACTGACTGTCTTCTCGGAATTTCAAACAATAAATATTTTAATTTTCAAAAAAAAATCCGTATAACTCGTGTAAAGCCGAGATTTTCAGCCCTTTTTTAGGGTTTAAAATCCCCCTCTGGCTTTAGGGGGGTCATATACGGGGGGGGGGGGGGGGGGGTTCGGATTATACTCCCTCTCCCCCCGCCCTGCGCCCCCCTGTTCCCCCACAACCCCCCCCCTTCCTGCACGGTCCAGGGCCCCGCTCATTAAAGCATGAATATGCACAATCTGCTTTAATGAGCGTACCATGTGACCGCTGTAGGAAGGGGAAACGCTGGGGAGAGCGCCGGGGAAAGGAAGGCTGCAGGGACGCGCAGCGGGGGGTATTTTAGCTATTTACCTGCCTCTCTCCACCGGGCGCGTCCTCGTCTGACTCCTCTGGCTGGAATGTCGGCAAGGGCACGATGAGTCGTTAGTGGCGCCGCGCCCCCTGCCAATCATTCCCGCCGAGGCCCGGAAGGGGGAAGCAGCGCTGGGGTGCAGAAGGACAGAAAACTCGTCCGGGGTCCTGACGAGCTTTTTTACCCCGGCCCTGCCCCCAAAAGCGCCCGTTCACCGCCGCTCGGGGCCCCGGCACCGGGCCCCCACGACAGAGGTAGTTTCCATTTTTTTTCAACAGCAATGGGGCAAAATCGGGGAAAAAAGGGGGGAAATAAAAGCTAGGGGGCAAAATGGAGCATATGGGGCATAAATGGGGGCATAAACTGTGGAACATATGGGGCATAATAGGGGATATGGGGGGCATAACGGGAACATAGGGGGCATAATCGGAGCAAATGGGGCATAATAGAGCATAGGGGGCAAAACTGTGGAACATAGGGGGGCATAAGCGTAAAAAAATATGGGCAAAATCTGGAGATATGGGCAAACTTTGGGAAAAAAGGGGGGAAATCTGAGCATATGAGGCAAAATTTTTGGAATTAGGGGGGTAATCTGGACATATGAGATAATCTCTGAAGCAAACTGGGCATAATCGGCATATGGGGGCACAAACTGTGGGGCATATTGGCATAATCGTGCAGCAAATGGGGCATAACTGTGGAGCATCTATGGGGCATAATCTGGGAGCACATATGGGGCATAACATTTTTCACCCAGGTTTACGCAGTCAAAAGTTTTCCCCCATTTTTGTGCAAAAATTGGGGGTCGGCTTATACACGGTCGGCTTATACATAGTAAAAGGGGGAGTTAAATTAGAAAAAAAAAAAAAATGTTCTGCAGAAATCAAATCAAAAAAACAAATTCAAATCTTTTATAAAAACAATACTAATTTTTTTAAATCATGACCTTTTAACAAATCTTTATTTAGTTAACAACCATGATTGTTAACCCCCGCTTTCAGGGCCCCGGGAGTTTTCCCCACCAGTTGTCACCCCCCTTTTTTAAAAACCTTTTACCCCCTTTTTACAAAAATGTAAGCCGTTCTTTGTTTGAGGGTGGTGACCTCCATCTTCCTTTGATTATATTTCCAAGGCTTTCAATGGGGTTCAGGTCTGGAGATTGGGGGGCCCTTTGACAGATTTGTTGTGGGGTCCTTCACCACACTTATTGACCTACTTGGGCAGGGGATTGTCCTCGGAGGAACCATCCTCAATTGGGGAACTTCCCTGAGCAGAAGGAACCACTGTTTTTTCCGGAAAACTTGTATGCGGCTTGATTCATACGTCATTCGCAATTAACCTGCGAAAATTCCCCAACCTTCTGAAGCCCCCCAGTCACCACCGATCCCCACCAAATTTCAAAAAGGGGCGGGCACTGGGGGTTTTACGCCTCTCCAGGTCTAACCAAAAAAGACCAGGGGAGGCAAAGCGAAATTTGACTCAAAGTTTAAACTTACCCAGTCCAAAAAGGTCCAACCCTTTTTGGGGGTTTTTTGGAAAAATCACCTGGCCCCTTGGTTCTCATTTTTAAAAAGGTTTTTTCAAGGCTTTACATTTTTTAGCCCCCCCTCTAGGACCTTTTTACGAACAGTTTTTTGCCGTGCATTTCCCCCCCCCCTGCCAATTCATTTTGGGGGTTCTTTTGATGTCACCTGAAAATTGCTGAGTGACAGAAAGAAGGATTTTTGGTACTTACTTGATTTTTAAAATTTGGGCAAAACCCCCCCTCCCAAATCCGTACCAGGGAACAAAGCGTTCCCCCCCCCCAAACCCGGCCGGGGCCAAAATCTTCCCGCTATCATCAAACACAGAAGCGCCGCCCAAAAAATTGGGGTGCCCCCAAGCGTGGGAAAACGACCACAAACCTCCCCCAAAACCCTGCAAAATGCCCCCCCCAGCGCCCCCGTCACCACGCCGGGCCCAGTGCACCCGGGGCCAGGTAGCCCCGGCCCCAAACCCCCCGGGGAAGGCCCCAAAACACCCCCCCACAAGCGAGCCAAAACCAAAAGGGAAAAAAAAGTTTTCCCCCCCCCCCAAACCCCCCCGGCCAAAAAACCCCCTCCTTCCCCCGCGAAAATCGCCCCCAAAACAAGCCCCCCCCCAAAAATTTTTCCTGCATCAGCGGGGGGACGACGAAAAAACCCCCTCCCCCCCCCCTTGCACTTGTCTCACAAAAACCAACAACAGGAGGATCCATCCCCGGCTTCCCTTTTGCCCCCCTGGGGGGGACACAGCTCTGCCCCCCCAAAAAACCGCAGCTGCCACCGCCTTTTCCCCGGGACCGATAAGGGGGGGAAAACTGGTAGGCTCGGCAACCCCCAGCCCAAAAACCAAAACCCCCCGTCCCCCCCACCCAAAACCTTAGCCATAGCCCACCCCCGAAGGGAAAATACCTCCCCAGAGCCGTGTCCTCGCAGCAACCCACACCGTTGCCCAGACCCAAACCTTTTGCCCAACCCCCGCTGAAAAAAAAACCCCCCTCATTCCCCCCCCGGTGGTCCACTACGCTTGTCCCCCTTTTAAGAAAAAGGGGGCCTTTTGGCCCCAAACTTTTCCCCCCCCCTGCCCTTTCCCTTTCCCCACCCCAAAATTTTCCCATCGGAAAAACCCCCAAGGGGGAGGAGAAACGCCCCCACCCCTCCGGGGTGGGCCTTTTCAAGTCTCGTCCGTCTGGGGTTGGGCCCCAAAAAAAAAACAGTCCCTCGTACAATTTTCCCGGAGCGTATGCCACAGCTAACTCCCCCCCACCAGGGCTAAGAACGCCACCCACGGCCCCTTTTTTTTGGGACCCACCACGACCCCACAGAGGCAAGAAAAAAGCACGAACGAAAAAAGCGTCCCTTTTTTTTTGTTCCCCGTCCAGCTCCCGGGGGGCCCTCGCGACTCCCAGTCTGCCCCTTTTTCCCCCCTTTTCCCCCCCCCCCCAGGCGGACTTTTGGGCCCCTTTTAAAAACCCTCCCGGGGAAGGGGCTAAATTTTCCAAAAATTTTTCATTCCCCCAGGGGAAAAGGCCCCGTGATAGCCTCATCTCGGCTATCGAAAAAGACCCCGAAATTAAAGAGGAGGGGGTGTTTGTGAATGGTTTTGAAAATTTATTCTGGGGAGAGGCTCCCCTGGGGGTTTTCAAGGGGTCCCAGTGAGGTTGGGGGAAACAGTGTTACTGTTTTGGCCTTTTTTTAAGGAAATTTTTTCCCATCGGGGGTTCCGGGGGAAAAAAAATTTTTCGGGGGCTGAATCCTTTTTCCCCCGTTTCCCTTGTAGCCTCTGTGTCGTGTCTCATCTCCTGCAAAAAAAAAAGAAAATTTTTTATTTTGTTTTTTTGCTTTTTTTTTGCATTTTTTTCCTGAAAACTGGGGGGCCCCCTGGCCCCCCCCCGGGGGTTTTTTTCCCCCTCATTTATTTCCGGGGCCCCGGGGGTTTTGTACTTTTGCTTTTTGCATTTTTTTTTAGGGGCCCCGCTGTTTTTGTTACCCAAGAACAAAAATTTGGTGGTAGAGGTCTTTTAAAAACGGGGGTTTTTTAAAAATTTGTAATTGGGGGTTTTTCGGGGGTTTTTGGGAAAGCAGTAAGTACCCTTCCTGTTTTTTCCCCATTTAAAATATTTTTTGGGGCCCCCCTTTTTCCCCAAACAAAATTTTTTTTTTTGGCCCCTTTTTTCCCCTTTTTTCTAACCGCCATTACATTTTTGGGGGGTTCTTTTAATTTTTGGGGGGTTTTGCTCCGGGGGAGATAGCTTTTCCCCCTTTCTATCTTTAGGTGTAGTTATTTCTCAGCTGTGACGAGGCGTCTAGGCCCCCCTAGGAACGCTCCACGGCGGGCCCCTAGTTGGGGGGGGTTTTTGCCCCGGGTACGGGGAATTTTCCTATTTTTTCCAATGCTCGGTGTATTTTCCTTTTTTTCCCCGCACTCCCCCACAAAACCTAACATAAAAAATATAAAACCCCCCCCTAAAAATTGTATGGTACTCAAAAAAGGGGGAAAAAAATTTTAAAAGGAAAAAAGTTGTCAGGGGGTTTTTTTTTTTTTGTTTTTGCATTTTTTTTTTTTTTTTTTTTCCCCGGGGAACCTTGGGCGGGGGGGAAAAATTTTTTTTCCCCCCCAAGGTTTTCACATTTTCTGGCCGGGGGGGTCAGCTTGCCACTGGGGGTTGGGTATTGCTGCATATCTTGCTATTTTTCCTTTGTGGAACCTAGGACCCCCAAACCCCCGATTTTTTTTCGGGGGGTTTGAGCTAAGTTTCAAAATTTTTAAAAAAAAATTGAAAAATTTTTTTTTTTCCTTTAAAAAACGAAGTCCCCGGGAAAAAAGCAGCGCACGGGTTTTAAAAGGGGCATCTCTCTCCTGCGCGGCATCCCAGGTTTGGGGGTTTTTTCCCGAAAAACCGGGATCCTTTTTTTAGTGATTTGATGCATTTTTTCAGGCTTTGGGGTTATTGAAAAATTTTAGCCTAATGTAAATGATAAAACTGAAAAAGCCTTGTTGGCTTTTAAACGGGTTTTTTATACGCCAGTTATCCCCGTCAGAGTTTCCCCTAGGGGCATTTCCCAACCCAAAATTTTGGAAGACACGCTTTGTCCCCCCCTTTCCCCCGGAAGGGGGTTTGTGGGGTAATGTAAAGGAGGGGTTTGGGGGATTCCCTGTCCCCTCTGGTCTAAATTTATTTTTATGTTTTTCGTTTTTAAATTGACAGTTTTTTTCCTTGAGCGGGGAAGTATGCGGGGTGGTTTTTGCCTTTTTGAGCCACCCCGCTGAGCCCATGCAGTGTGATGGTTTTGGTTTTTGGGGGGACAGGGGTCATTTTTTTTGAAAGCGCAAGGGGTTTAAAATTTTTTCCCCGGGGTTTAAGCCTCTCATTATTTCGGGGCTCCCTAAGCGGGAAGACCCTTTTGGGGCCCTCAGGGGGTCTTGGGGGGGGGGTTCAACTAAGTTTTTAATTAAAAGTCCTCTGATATGCTCCCTGTTCCCCCCTTTTTTTTCTCAGGCTTTTTTTTATTCTGGAGCCCATTTTAAAACCGAAGGATTATATTTTTTCCCAAACCCTTTGGGATTTTTTTTCCCTTATACCCCTACCCCAAGTCTATTTTCCCTAAAAGGGGGAACGATTCCCCCCCCATTGGGGGAGAATAAACCCCAGTTTTCTAAAACAGGGGGTAATGAGGGGGTTAAAACCGATCACCAAGTGCTGCAAATTTTTGGTTCTATATTAAAAATGCAGACCCCTTTTCGGCTGGGGTTTTTTTGGGGTTCATTCTGAAAATCCGTTTTGGATTGGGGAAATGTGTCTGTAACCATTTTTGGGGCTTTTCCCAAAGTGTTTTTAAACCAACACTTTTCCTTTTTTTTTGCCTTTTCCCCCCGGCCCCAGGATGTTTTTCCTTTTCTTTTTTTTTTTATTTTTCTGAAAATTTTTTTTGGGAAAGTAAATCTGCATCCTTACCTCCCCAAAGGGGGTATGACTGCGCCAATTTTAAATTTGTGCCAGGGGGTAAATTCCCTAAGGTTTTCCTTTTTAACTTGTCTGTACCTGAACATGAAAACCATCCCCTTTTTTTTAAAAAAAAGGGGAACATTTGGAGAAGGGGGATATCAAACCATCCTCCTTTAACCCCCTTGGTGCCGGGGGTTTTTTTTGTGGCCCCCAAAAAAATGGTTCAATTTTAAGGGGCCTTTTTTTTTTATCGTCCCCCTTTAACAAAATTTTTGTGAAATACAATCCCTTAAAACCCCTTATTTCCCCCCCCGGGGTTTTCCGGGGGAAAAAAGCTACTTTTTGGGGTTTCAAACTTTAAAACCCGGGGGGCGTATAACCCCTTTTTTTGCATTAAGCACGGGGGGGAATGGGGGCCGGGGTTTAAAAACCCCCCAAGGGCATTTTTTTGTACCTTGGGGGCCCTTTGGGCTCACTAATTTTTCCCCTTTCCTTCCCCCAGCCTTCATGAATGACATTTTTGGAAAATTTTTTGGGGGAAGTTTTTTTATTGTTTATTTGGAGATAACCCGATTTTTTCTAAAAACTGGGACTCTCATGTAAACCCCGTTCAAAAAGTAATTTTCCGATTTTGAGAGAGAATGCCTGTATGTGAAAAAGGGTCAAAGTTCCCCTTTTTTGGGTACAGAAGATCTCAAAATTCTGGGGGTTTAAAATTTTTCCCCATCTGTTTTTGAAATGGACCCGGACAAGGTTCAGGCCATCTGTGATTTTGGGCCAACCTACTTTTTTTAAAGGGGGCTTCAGAGATTTTTTTGGGTTTTTTGCCAATTTTTTATCGTAAATTTATTGGGGAATTTTCCCCCGTTATTTTTTTTAAAACCCTTAAAAGATTTGACCCCAAAGGGTTTGATGGGTGAATTGGGGCCCCTGAGGCAGTCCCCCTGCGTTTCAAGGGGAATTAAGGGGGGGTTCACTTTTTCTCCTGTTTTTTAATTGGGGGCCTGATGTTTTTTCCCCCGGGGCCTTTTTTGGTGAGGTTGATTCCTCTGAAATTTTGGGAAGGGGGCCCTTTTTTGGGGCCCCAAAAAAATCCAGAGACCTCTAAAAGTAACCCCCTTTGCCTTTTTTCCTTTTAAAATTTTCTCCTACCAAAAAAATTATTACCCCGGGTTTTAACGGGATTTTTTGGGCCCTGAAGTGGGGGGTTTTTAAAGGGGGGGACATTTTGGTGGAGGGGCCAAACACAAAAGGGGTGGTCCCCTTAAAACCATAAAAAACTGGTTTTTTCTGGAATCTGCCAAGGGGCCCCCAAACCTAGACCCCCCAGGGGGCCTTTTTTTTTTTTTCCTTTTAATTTTGGGGGTTTTTTCCCTTTATCCTTTCACTAAGAAAATTAAGGGGGGTGCCCTCTCGAGGGGGTTTTCCCTTTCGGGGGTCTCCTAGCAATTGGGGCCCCCCGTTTTTTTTGAAGGAGGGTGTAGTTTTTTTCCCCCCCTCTTCGCCTAATTTGAGACTTCCTGGAGGGTTTTTTAGGGGATGGGGCCCAGCGCTGCCCTGTTGGAAAATTGTTTTGCCCCCGGCCAAGGGAAAAAAAATTTTGATGTCTAAAAATTTCCCCTTGTTCCGCTTTGGGGTTTGGAAAACCCGGAATTTTTGGTACCAAGATTTTTGGTTGTGGGGCCCCTTTTTTGGCCTACCTTTCTCGCGATTTTCAGGGGAATTTTGCATTTTCCGCGGATTTTCTTTTCGCTCCAACCTTTGGGCCCCTCGCTCTAGTGGTTTGTTGTGCCAGGGGCCTTTTCCCCCCAAAACCCAAAGGCCCATTCTCTATGGATTTCATTTCCATCTTCCTGTTTCTCAAGAAGGGACCACCAACGGGAAAATTTGTGATGGGTTTTCCAAAAGATACATCTGTGCCTTAACTAATTGCCTTCCCCCTCTGAATTGGGGCCGTTGTTCCTTCACACTGGTCGTTTACAACGGCATTCCTGAAACTTTTGTGTTCTACAGAGGAGTCCATTTTGTTTTCCGATTTTGAGGGACTTTTTGTTCTAAACTGGTGTTCAATGCCTTTCTCCTCGGCATTTATCCTCAGACCAAGGTCAAACGAGAAAACCCAAACCAACATTGAGACTTAAACCAAATGTTTTTGTGTCTGCGGACAGATGACTGGGGCTCTTTTTTTGCCTTTGGCTGAGTTTTTGCCTTAATAATAGGCAGCTCTGCCACTTTGATGTCTCCGTTTTTCGGGAATTCTGGGTTTTCACCCCTCATTTTCTTCAGGACAACGGGGCTTCTTCTGTCCAGGTGTTGACTCTGTTGTTGAGCGTATCCCAGCAAAATTTGGACCAGGAGTGGAGAGGTTGTCCCTCCTCTCAGGAAAAGCCACGGGTTTTTTTAACCGGCAAAAGGAAAATGATGGTCCTCGTTTAAAGTGGGGGACCTTGTTGGTTGTTCCTCAAAGAATATTTTCCCATGAGAGTAAACAACTCCCCAAATTTAAGCCTAGGTTCATTTGGACCCTATAAGATCATGGAGATTATTAATCCGTTTTTTTTTCGTTTTCTTCTTCCAGGGGCATTTAAGCCATAACTTTTTCCACAAATCCTTGTTGAAGAGGTTTTTTGAGGAATTGGTTCCGCTGCTGTGCCCCCCTGACCCTGTTTTGGTTGAGGGCAATCTGGGGTATGTGTTGAAAAATTAGGATTCCTTTTTTCTAGACAAGACTCCAGTAATTTTGTTAAATGGAAGGGGTTATGGTCAGGAAGATAAACTTGGGGTTTGCTTCGGCCCTCCAAGCTAGGAGACTTTTATCCGTGCGTATTTATAAACTCATCCCTGACCGAACCTGGTTGCTCAAAGGGGTTCGGTGACCCCCCTCAAGGGGGGGGGGCTGTTTTTAATGGGTTTAGATGAAACTACAAGGCCCCTCTGGTGGTTACAAGCTTTTCAGTGAGATGGGAATCAGGTGTTACGATCGGGCTTATTTAAAGGGAATCATTTCCCCCTCAGGTTTGCCGGTGATCAATTGTTCCCGGTCCGAATCCTTCTTTCCATTTTCCCTTGTAGCTTTCTGTGTCTGTCGCATCCCCGCTATCATAAAACAATTTCTTATTTTGTGTTTTTGCTATATTTTTGCATTTTGTCCTGCACTTCTGGGGGGGCCTTTCTGGGTCCCCCCCCGGGGGCTTTTGCCCTCTCCCTTTAGTCCCAGCCCTGTGTTTTTTTACTTTTGCTTTTTGCAGTTTTTTCAGTGCGCTGTTTTTGTTTACCCCAAAAACCCAATTTAGGTTGGGAAAGGCGTGTGTTTTCAGGTGATTTTTTAAATTAAAGAGTTGGTGTTTTTTTAGGGGTTTTCTGGATTGCAGTAAGTACCCTTCCTGTCCTTTTCATTTAGATAGTTTGGGCCCCCCCGTTTGCTCATACTATTTTCTTTCTGGTCAGATTTTCCTCTTGTCTAACCGCCATTACATGTTTGGGCTTTCTATACTTTGGGGTTCTGCTCCGGGGCAGATAGCTTCCTATTTCTATCTTTGGGTGTAGTTAGTTTTTCTCAGGCGTGACGGGCGGTCTAGGACCATCGTAGGAACGCTCCACGGCTGCCTCTGTTGCGGTGGTTAGTCAGGGTACTGCAATCTCATAGTTTCCAACTGCTCTGGTGTATTTCCTTTTTTACCTGCACTCCTCACTACCGTAACATAACAGACAGGCAGTCGCCCAGACAACTCCTTCATATTCAAAAGGGTCAAACAACCCCAAGGTCTTCCCCAATCACAAGGATTCGAGGCTACTAACAGCCCGACCTGGGAAACCCCAGAAAGCGTTTCCCGGGAAGGAGACGGCTAGAACGTCCTATACCCCTTCAGCTCTGACCTGGTAACCAAAGGTCCGAGTCCCCCAAGGTGGACCCACCTATCTCCCGCTTGGTTCCGCCCATACGTTCCTGTCCATCCCTGATGCTGCGGCATTCAAGGACGCCACAGACAGACAGATCGAAGGCCCTGACAAAATCTGCCTTTGAGGCATCAGGTGCATCACTCTGTCCCAACTTCGCCTCCACTAGGGTGGCAAAAACCCTATTGGCCTGGGCCAAAATTCTCAACGGGGCATCCCGTCGAGGTCCCAACAAGGAACTTTTCCGACTAAGCGCCAGATCGCTCAAGCAGCCTCCTTGGATCTGCCGCCTGCTCCGCAAGGGCAAACAGCAACATTCCTCGCAATTTCGCCGGTCCTTTGGCTAAAGCGGGAACGCGGACCCAGCTTCAAAAAAGTCCTTAACTAGCCTCCCCTTCCAGGGTCTAGGCTCTTCAGGTCCAAAACTGGACCAGATCATCTCTGACGCCACGGAGGGCAAGGCAAACTCTCTGCCCCAATATAGACCAAAACGGCCCTAACAACAGGAAGGGACAACAGTCCTTTTTGCCCCTTCCATCCGTTCAACCGCCTCAGGGCTCCACTCAACAGGAACGACCTCCTTCCCATGGAGACAGAAGGAAAACCTCCTTCAAGTCTACCCCTCACGGAAAACAAGAGCCACCCTCCTAAGTCAACCATAACAGGAATCATAGATTTCCCCCTAAATGACGGGTCAACCCCACCTGGAACCCTCCAGGGTGGGGGGGGAGACTCCCTTTGTTCAAGGAAACCTGGCTGTCAGTCGTCGACGACGCCTGGTAAGGAAGATCATCACGTCCCGGATACAAAATAGAGTTTTCTTCCCGCCCAAGACGCTTCTTCGCCTCTCACCCACCAAAGCAGCCCTCACATCTCCCAGGGTTTTCTCTGCGCAGTCGCCCCTCCCGGCTAGAAGCAGAAGTGATCGTCCCCATCACAACAACGTTTCTCCGGGTTCTACCAAAACCTCTTAGAGTCCCGAAAAGGACGGCTTCCCTTAGCCCATCCTAGACCTCAAATGGCTGAACCCCCATCTTCGATCCGCCACTTCAAAATGGAGTCCTTGCGCTCGGTAATCACCTCCATGGAGCCGGGGGAATTTCTTTGCTCCGTGGACATACAGGATCTTACCTACACATTCCTGTCTGCATCAAACACCAAAAGTACCTCCGCTTTGCGGTGCAGGAACACCATTACCAGTTCACAGCTCTCCCGTTCGGCCTGGCCTCCGCCTCCAGAGTCTTCACAAGGCATGGCACGGTTATGGCCATCCTTCGATCCAAGGGGATCCTCATAATCCCCTACCTCGACGATCTCCTAGTCAAAGGTCCGTCACGCCAGGACGCAACCAAAGCCTCCAGATCACCCTGAGCACTTATCCTGCCTCGGGTGGCTCATCAACTGGGAGAAATCGACCCTGATACAAACCCAACGCCTTTCTCTTTATGGCATGGAACTCGACACCATTCGGGCTCGAGTCTTCCCCCCCGAGAACAACTACTCTCTCAGACCGGGGATCCAAGCCCTAAACGAACCAGCCCCTCTTCCCCTACGTTTCGGACTCAGAGTCCTGGGGAAGATGTCACCTCCATGGAGGCAGTACCAAAACGCGTAGTTCCAACACACTGTCCCCTCCAGCTTGCCCTCTTGTCGTCATGGGACAAAGCCATGTCCCTAGACCGCCCAGTGTCCCTTCCGCCCAAAGTGAAACAGTCCCTCACTTGTTGGACGCTGGCCTCCTCCATCCTAACACGGAAGATCATTCCTACCTCTCCCGGTGGCAGATCATCACCACCGACCCAGCCTGGAAAACAAAGGGAAAACGTTTACACAACACAAAACCTATAAGGGAAAAAAAGACTGCGGATCTGGTGTTAGATCCAGGTCCGCCTCCTACAGACACTAATCAAAAACTGAGTTCTTTGTGCCTGTCGTGGGTGTATACTGCTGGTGAGGAGTCTGCTTTTGCCTTATTTGCATAGTGTCAGCCTCCTAGTGACCAAGCACATACACCCCCATAGTAACTGTGTCCCCCAAGGAAGCGATAAAGAAATAAGATTTTTTCAGGAGATCACCTAATCAGAAGCACATTAAGTAGAATGAGGTGTACCTGTTGTAATTCCAACTGAACACTGGAAATGGAACGGCTGTCAGACTTGTAAGAAACTAGATTTTTTAAAAAACTGTGGCAGTGATGTCTTAATTTTTTCCCAGAGCTATATATCCACACACGTAAATACTCTAGTATTAGCCAAGATACCTAATTGTACCTCAAAAAACAGGAAAACTTATAGACACAAGTATACGCCGCGGGATACAGCAGCTACTGGTCGCAAGTCTACTTCTCCTTCCCCGTAGGTCCACGAGTCTCCCAAGGGTGCTTCTCACCCACTTCTCACAGCAGCGCCAATCCGTCATGTATGACGTCCCGGAGGTGTGGCATGGCGGTAACATATGAAGCACAGTAGCAGTCGTGCAGCAAGCATTAGCCATCCGGTAAGTGGAGGTTTGTGGGAGGCATGTAATTTTCGCTGCACACACTGAAGCGGCAGCACTGAAAACCCAGTCCCCCCGCCCCCCTCCACCTGACGTACGGCTACTGCTTGCTCCATGTCACTGCACGCAGCTACCTCCGGGACTCCAAAGATGCACTGCTCTGCCGCTGCTGGAAGGATGAGGTAAAAAAAAAAAAAAAAAAAAAAAAAAAAACAGGGAAGAGACAGAAATCAGGGGAGAGGGTGAAAACAGAATGGTGGGGGTGACACGAGTCAAGCCGAGAGGGGCACTTTCATGCAAAAAAAAAAAATTGCTGAAAAAGTCAGCTTATACCCCAACAACGTGTTTTGTTTTCAAATAAACAATTAAAATTCTAAGTCTAGAAAGCTGAAAGACCCAGAAGAACAAGTACAGACTACCACTGTCCAATGTATGGTAACTAGAGTTGAGCGATACTTTCCGATATCCTAAAGTATCGGAATCGGAATGGTATCGGCCGATATCACTAAAATATCGGCGATAACCCCGATACCGATACCGGAATTCCCATGTAAGTCTATGGGAACAAAATATCGCAACTAAAAAAACCCCATTCTTTCCTTGTAAACACTAAATATACACACATAGAATACATATATATATATATATACATGTCATTGTGACATATATATATACATATATGTATAGTTTATACACTTCTACATAGTAAAATATCCTCTAAATTCAATTGCCGGGTAAAGTCGGCTTCAGTGAAAAGACAGAAGCACCCGACATGAAATGACACTTGGTGTACATAGGGTTAACCATGTCTTTTCATGTCCTTTGCTATCTAATTTGCACAAACAATTAAATCAGACTATGTGTGCAAAATTTCACACCTGTAGGGGTTAATTAAAGGTGTAAATTCGTTGTAAAAAAAACGGACTTTTTGCTACGAATTTACACCTTTAATTAACCCCTACAGGTGTGAAATTTTGCACACATAGTCTGATTAATTGTTTGTGCAAATTAGATAGCAAAGGACATGAAAAGACATGGTTAACCCTATGTACACCAAGTGTCATTTCATGTCGGGTTCTGCATTTTCACAAAAGCCGGCAATTGAATTAGCGGCTATTATACTATGTAGAAGTGTATGAACTACAAATATAAATATATATAATATGTGTCACAAATTCAATGACATGAAATATATATATATGAGGTGTAAAATTGCTGAAAAAAAATGCGTGGGCTCCCGCCCTATTTTCGCAACCAGACAGACAAAGCCAGTGAGTGGGGGCAGATAATAATAGCCCAGAGAGGGACCATTATTTTTGCCCCCCCCCGGCTACTAACATCTGCCCCCAGACACCCCAGGAAAGACAAATCTATAATTAGATTCGCCCTTTCTGGCACTTTGCCCGTCTATTCCCATTGCCCTGTAGCGGTGGCGAATGGGTTAATATGGGGTTAAAGCCACCTTGCTATTGAAAGGTGACCTTAAGCCAGGTTAATAATTGAGAGCTGTCAATTAGACAACTGTCAATTATTAATCCTATTGCATGAAATAAAAATAAAACACACACACTTTAATTAAAAATCATTTTAATGAAATAAAGACACATGTTTTTGACCATCTTTTATTTTACTGCAAAAACCATTTCCTGTAATAAAAATAAAATAAAAAAGCAAAATTATTCTTACCTATCCCATGCACAGTCAGGTCCCACGGTGTAATCCTTCAGAAAGGGTTAATGTTTACTGCAGGGACCGCAGCTAATGCTGCAGCCTCACAGTAAACCCCAAATGAATGAGTTCCTCTCCTGCCTGACAGGAGAGTAAAGGCTGGGGTGTCACATAACGATACACCAGCGATCCCGACAACGATATGCACTTGTCAGGATCGCTGGTGTATCACTACATGATCGCTGCTGAGCTGCCAAACAGGCAGCTCAGGCAGCGATCTGGGACAGCGACACTGCGGGTAACATCGCTTAAGGGCCCGTCTCACATAGCGATATCGCTACCGAGATCGCTGCTGAGTCACTAGTTTTGTGACGCAGCAGCGAGCTCACCAGCGATATCGCTGTGTGTGACATTCAGCGACGATCAGCCCCCCTGCCTGGTATCGCTGATCGTCGCAGAAATGTCAGGACCTTTTTTTGATCGCTGGTTTCCCTCTGACAGGCACGCATCGCTGCGTGTGACAGGCGGGAGACCAGCGATCCGCTGGTAACCAAGGTACACAGCGGGTTTCCAGGCACCGCGCAGCGCTTGGAAACCCGCTGTGTACCTTGGATACCAGCTCCCTGCATCAGGGCGCTGGTATCCAAGGTACACAGCGGGTTTCTAGGCACAGCCCCGCGCCTGGAAACCCGCTGTGTACCTTGGTTACCAGCGGATCGCTGGTCTCCCGCCTGTCACACGCAGCGATGTGTGCCTGTCAGCGGGAAACCAGCGATCAAAAAAAGGTCCTGACATTTCAGCGACGATCAGCGATACCCGGCAGGGGGGCTGATCGTCGCTGAATGTCACACACAGCGATATCGCTGGTGAGCTTGCTGCTGCGTCACAAAACTAGTGACTCAGCAGCGATCTCGGTAGCGATATCGCTATGTGAGACGGGCCCTTAAGTGGAAAGCTTAATTGATTGCTTTCCACTTTCACTTCAGGTCAGCCAGGGACACAATCAGTGACGTCAGAGGGAACTGATTAACAAAAATAGGGGTTCCCTTCGAAAAAAAAATGGCGTGGGGTCCCCCCTATTTTTGTTAACCAGCCAGATGAAGCAGACCGCTGAGGCCTGGATTTTCAGGCTGTTAAGGAGCCAAGATCCATGGACCTTGCCAGCCTGATAATACTAGGCCACAGCAGTCTGCATATCTTGGCTGATTAACAAAAATAGGGGATCCCCTCGAAAAAAAATTGGCGTGGGGTCCCCCCTATTTTTGTTAACCAGCCAGATGAAGCAGACCGCTGAGGCCTGGATTTTCAGGCTGTTAAGGAGCCAAGATCCATGGACCTTGCCAGCCTGATAATACCAGGCCACAGCAGTCTGCATATCTTGGCTGATTAACAAAAATAGGGGATCCCCTCGAAAAAAATTGGCGTGGGGTCCCCCCTATTTTTGTTAACCAGCCAGATGAAGCAGACCGCTGAGGCCTGGTTTTTCAGGCTGGTAAGGAGCCAATATCCATGGACCTTGCCAGCCTGATAATACCAGGCCAAAGCAGTCTGCTTAGCTTGGCTGGTTAACAAAAATAGGGGATCCCCTCGAAAAAAAACGGCGTGGGGATCCCCCCTATTTTTGTTAACCAGCCAAGTAAAATGCAGACTGCTGCGGCCTGGTATTAAAAGACTGTCAAGGCCCATGGATTTTGGCCCTCAACAGCCTGATAATACCAGGCTACAGCAGCCCCACATTTGGCGCATCAAAAGATGTGCCAATTGTGGCACTTTACCCGGCTCTTCCCACTTGCCCTGTAGCGGTGGCAAGCGGGGTAATAAGGGGTTAATGTCACCGTTGATTGCACGGTGACAATAAGCCCGGTTAATAATGGAGAGGTGTCAATAAGACACCGATCCATTATTAATCCCAAAGTTATTAAATGTATAAAAAAAAGACAAAGCAAGAAAAAAGTATTTTAATGAAATAAAAGAGACAACACAGTTTTCATTAATTTTATTACTCTCTCATTCCTGCGACGCCATCGATCTCCTGTAAAAAAAAGAAAAAAAACAAACCAACAGTATACCACCTGTCCGACGCAGTCCATAACGACAGTCCCACGACGATCCAACTCTGCTACATCGCAATGACAGGCAGAGCCTGTCATCGCGACGCAGCACAGCTGATTACCTGCTTCCCCGGCGGTGACGTCATCGGACTGACTGCTTTACGGCCGGGATTACCCAGCAGTCACTGCAGTTATCGCGAGAAACTGCATGTGACCGCCGGGAAAGAAGATTGCGGCCATGAAGCAGTCCAGGACGTGACCGCCGGAGATCTTCTGCCGGGTAAGTGCCGCTGACTCCTGACAGACCCGACCGACGGACACTGACAGTGACAGTGACAATCCCGATTCCGGTATCCGATAAGACGAAAATATCGGAACTCGGAATCGGAATTCCGATACAGCCAATATCGGCCGATACCCGATATTTGCAGTATCGGAATGCTCAACCCTAATGGTAACCTTCTAGTTGTCATAGCTGCAGACCTTTATATGGTGAGATCTGCATAGTGACTCGCACCACAATTGTGGATACCAGGGCTATGGGGTACTCGGAGCCGAGCCCATTGATTTCCATGGGGGATGTCACTGGCAGCGGGACTCGGTCCGTGGCCCTGGCGGTCATGCAATGGGGGATATTTACAGGGGATTTGGAATAGTTCGTGACGCCACCTGTGGTTTCTGGTCAATTGTACCAGCGCTGCTGTAAGGGTCTTCACAGGGGATGTTATGGGGGCAGCTGGGTGGTAAGTCTCCCACAGGTGAGACGGGTCCCTGGAAGTCTATGGTGATGATGCAGGGTGTAGTAAGAATTCAATCACACACAAGGTAGCTTCTTTTCATACCTTTACTGGTAGATGGTTCAGGCAGGTCCCGGGGAGCTGGTCGGGGTGGAGAATGCACATTCGGGATACCGCTGAGCAGGTTAGAGGCCTCCTTTACTTCAATATGTATGTGAGTCCAACTTGCCTGAAGCGAAGTTAACTCTGAACTCTCCAGCTTTCTCTATAGCTGTAATGCCCGGCCAACATTGTGGTGGAGCCTTCTAAGTGGTGAGAACTAAGTTCTTACTTTTGTCTGCGCTTGACTCAAAGTCCCCGTTCTCCCTGACTCCGGTTACGTATTGACGCTTAGGGCTGCTCTCTGCGACCTGTAGTCCAGATGCCTCCGGTTTTCTTGTTACTATGCTTGAAACATTAGCAACGCTTCGGACCCCGGTGTCCGGCAATTTAGTGCAGGTAATCCAATACCCAAGGCACTTCTCTATCTTCTCCACTGCGCCCTTCGCCCTGCTTCCCGCTCTTAACATAAGCACTTGTAGCTTTCGATGGAAAAGTCAGCTTTCTCCTAGAGCTCACTGAATAGCTCTCAGTATCCTCCAAGTCCAGACTGGACTGAGACTGAACTGCACTGTCCTCTGACAGGAAACAGACTCTACCCAACAACACTGTCTTTCTGTCTGACTCAACTCAACTCTGCTACGTGTCACTCCCTCTTATACCTCAGATGGGTGTGTCTGAAAGAGTGAGTGGCAGTGAATGCATATCAAGCGTTGTGGTTACCTTCCTGTGCATTCTCCTGGATTTATGTGTGTACCTGGCATAGCTGGGCCACACATCCCCCCTTGGTTAAACACAGCACTCCCGGGCTGTAAAAGAGAAAAAGAAAACATTTTTGTTTTGCATTAAACAACAACATTTTAACTCTTCCCATCCGGGAGGTAAGACTTCTTGAACGTTACAATTTGTACAGTAGAAAAATACAAAAGTATCAAAGTATCAAAACATTCTCATAATACAAGATACTTGTGGAGGACCCGCACCAAAAACCTCCCACGTAGGTCCTGGGTGGGCTGCAGGACTTCTGACTGCAGACCTCACTTTAGGCCACACCATACTGGTTTTTCTTCAGAGGTAGATAGTAATGGTTTCATGTAAAACCAAGATAGGGCACCGTAGTGCAACTATTTACAATATAAGTTCTTGGGCTGGCACAGTCCACAGCCTCTCAGTCCATTGGCATGGTTTAAGCACTTTTCAAGTATTCACATTATAATTCAACTAGCTTTACCCAACTGGGGTATTCTAAGCATACTATGCAATCAACACATTACTTTTTAACTTTTCAAATTCTCTTCAACCTTGTACCCAGCCGGGTATTCTACTCAATATGTAAAACATCATTATACACAGTAATAAAGTGCAAAATGGCAAATCTTCTTTTATCAAACTTTATACAATTTTCTAGATACGGTAAACCCCTGTCTGGGTCCTACCGGTCTTCACTTTTCTTGCTAATTACAGCGACGTCTTCCACTCCTGGGGCTGGAACGACGCGATGTTCCTTTAAACGCATTACAAATATGTCGTGACCTGCTATTAGCGTTTGAGTGGCCACAGTTCTCATTTTAACAGGGGACCCAACGGGTATTTCTTTGCTGTAAGACACTGATTGCGTCGCTGCAAGGGCCACATTAACTTGCGATGCAGAGTAGGGCGATGCAGAGTAGGTCGCCGTTTGCGATGCAGTGTAGGTCGCCGATTGCGATGCAGAGTAGGTCGCCGTTTGCGATGCAGGGGGCGATGCCGGGGCACGGCCTGGTGCGGTGAGAGCTTGGGACTGGGACGCTTCGGTATTGTGTACGGTACCGGCGTCGGGGACGGGGTCACTGACGATGGAGACGTTCAGGGCATACCACCCCTTTAAACCCCAGTGACGTGTGTAGCTCACAATGTCCCCATTTATCAGGTCCCTCCCAGGATGACCGATGGGCAAGTGGGACTCCACGTCCCGGCGGCTCACAAAGACCCCCTGATAGAGGCCCGGCTCGCGGATAAAGCCCCAGCCCTTGCGGAGCTGAAACTCGGTGACGCACCCCTGCCGCCGCGGTTCCCGTCGGGTACCTTTATCCCGGCGGACTGTTTCTTTATCAGCGATGAACTCCTCATGCTGTTTTTGTCGGGACCGCCGTATGTTTCTCTCTTCCTCCTGCTGCTGTCTCACTCTCTCGCAGTACTGCCAGGCGTTTCCGGTTTGGAGGTCGTAAGTCACGTCGTCCAGACGCTCCATCTCATCCCAGTCAATTTCCGGCAATGATGGCTGGGACCCCTCCGGTGACCTTACCGGGGAACCGTACTCTGCTGTGGCCTCCTGGCCTGACTGGCGCTCCGGACCGGGCAGGACCTCCTCAGCCTCCTTCTCCTCCACCTCCGCATCGGTGGGATCAGGTACAGCACTTTTGGGGGCAGCCTCCAGTCTCTCTTTAGCCTTCCTCAGCAGGGAACTTGGGAAATCAGGAGACGGCGTTATGCTTGTGGGAGAGAACACTGCGTCCCACAGCAGCCGCTGTGTCTGGGCACGCCAGCGTCTCACCGTCTCCTGCAAATCTGTACGACTCTGGAGCTTCCTTCTTAGCTCCGCGTTCTCCTTCTGCAGCTCCAGCATGGCGGTGCTAGTGTCCCGATCTGGGGACAGCTCTGGCACAGGTAGGAAATCTTCCGGTAAGCAGGACTTATATGCCTCCGGTCCTCTGCACAGATTCTCCTGTCCTTCCGCCATCTCGTCCCAAGCCAGACTGTAGTTTCCATCAGGAACAGTCCGGTCTCTTCCGTGGAGGCGGGATTTGCGTCTCCTCCTCTTCGCATAACGGATGAAGAGGAGGCGGATTTCTTTAGCAGTGGGGCAGGACCGCACATTATAGTAGCATTTGGAGAGGGCGGCCATAACTTTCGCGCCTCAGGGGGGGTACACGCCCACGAATGCACGCCCACCTTCTTCACCAGCGCCTCAGGGCGCCAATATGGCGGTAAAATGGCGGTATTTGGCGCCAAGTGCAGCAAACAGTCTTTTTCACCATACAGTCAATATAGGCACACAGGACTCACAATTGCAAGCTTCTCATCCTGTTCATGACGCCAAGTTTTAGTTGACTCGCACCACAATTGTGGATACCAGGGCTATGGGGTACTCGGAGCCGAGCCTATTGATTTCCATGGGGGATGTCACTGGCAGCGGGACTCGGTCCGTGGCCCTGGCGGTCATGCAATGGGGGATATTTACAGGGGATTTGGAATAGTTCGTGACGCCACCTGTGGTTTCTGGTCAATTGTACCAGCGCTGCTGTAAGGGTCTTCACAGGGGATGTTATGGGGGCAGCTGGGTGGTAAGTCTCCCACAGGTGAGACGGGTCCCTGGAAGTCTATGGTGATGATGCAGGGTGTAGTAAGAATTCAATCACACACAAGGTAGCTTCTTTTCATACCTTTACTGGTAGATGGTTCAGGCAGGTCCCGGGGAGCTGGTCGGGGTGGAGAATGCACATTCGGGATACCGCTGAGCAGGTTAGAGGCCTCCTTTACTTCAATATGTATGTGAGTCCAACTTGCCTGAAGCGAAGTTAACTCTGAACTCTCCAGCTTTCTCTATAGCTGTAATGCCCGGCCAACATTGTGGTGGAGCCTTCTAAGTGGTGAGAACTAAGTTCTTACTTTTGTCTGCGCTTGACTCAAAGTCCCCGTTCTCCCTGACTCCGGTTACGTATTGACGCTTAGGGCTGCTCTCTGCGACCTGTAGTCCAGATGCCTCCGGTTTTCTTGTTACTATGCTTGAAACATTAGCAACGCTTCGGACCCCGGTGTCCGGCAATTTAGTGCAGGTAATCCAATACCCAAGGCACTTCTCTATCTTCTCCACTGCGCCCTTCGCCCTGCTTCCCGCTCTTAACATAAGCACTTGTAGCTTTCGATGGAAAAGTCAGCTTTCTCCTAGAGCTCACTGAATAGCTCTCAGTATCCTCCAAGTCCAGACTGGACTGAGACTGAACTGCACTGTCCTCTGACAGGAAACAGACTCTACCCAACAACACTGTCTTTCTGTCTGACTCAACTCAACTCTGCTACGTGTCACTCCCTCTTATACCTCAGATGGGTGTGTCTGAAAGAGTGAGTGGCAGTGAATGCATATCAAGCGTTGCGGTTACCTTCCTGTGCATTCTCCTGGATTTATGTGTGTACCTGGCATAGCTGGGCCACACACATAGCAATGTAAAAAAATTCGGCCACTGATGCTCCAGCAGTGAGTGAAGTGGTGCAAGGCTTGAGTGGAATCTCAAAGTGTAATAAAGCGCATGAAAAAGTAATTTTAATGAAATTCAACTAGAAATGGACCTTCCACAGATGTCATGTGTAAAAAGCAGAACTGCTGTAAGAAATTCCCCATTTACACATGAAAAAAAATACTGTATCTTACAACAATGCTGCAGCTTACAATTTTTGGTCTTTTTAAAAATGTATCTATTATATTCTGAATTGGTACCACACCTCCACCCACATCTGACAAACAAGTTTACAGACATCGAATGTATGGGTGAAGTTTAGGGGTACCAAGAAAGCAGTTATCAGCATTAAACCCCCCTCCCAAATCAAAAGTCCACCATCATTCAACATGCCCACCACACAAGTGCTCCTTGGGAAGGTATTAACCCCTCATAACCCACCAGAGGTCCCCAACATCCAGTACAAGGTCTCCCTCCCCAAAATCTACCCGCATAGGGTACCCTCACAGCCAGCACAGGGTTCACCCCCCAAACCACACCAAGCAGGGTGGTCCATATGCAGTCAACACAAGGTCGAACCCTCAACCCCACAGTGGTTCCCCTTAGCCAGCACCATGTCACCCCCCAAAATCCTAAAAACAATGTGATGCCCCTGCAGCCAACACCAGATCCCCCTGAAATCCCACCACAGTGGTCCAATAGCCAGCAGAAGGTTGCCACACACTAAAAGGGGTCAACACCATGAGCAGCAGTTCACCCCAAAAGCCACAAGCAGGTCACCCTCAAATCACACCACAGGGTCACCACAATAACCAGCAGCAGGTCGCCCCCTACTGAAAAGGGTCCCCTCAATAGCCAGCAGCAGGTGGCCCACCCAAATCCCACCACAAGCAGGTCACCTCCCAAACCCCACCACAGGGTTCCCCCCATCTCGAATAGCCAGCAGCAGGTCATCCACCACAAACCCCACAAGCAGGTTGCCCTCACATCCTACTACAGGGGTCCCCCAATAACCAGCAGCAGGTCACCCTCCAAACACCACAAGCAGGTCGCCCCCCACAAAAAGGGGTCCCACCTGAGCAGATCACCAAAAAACCCCACCACAGGGTTGCCCAACCCCCCCCCCCAAAAGCCTGCAGCAGGTCACCCTCAAACCCAAGCAGGTCGCCCTCAAATCCTACCAGAGTGGTCCCCCCCATTAACCAGCAGCAGGTGCCCCCCAGATACCAAAAGCAAGTCACCCACCATTAAAAGGGGTCCCCACCATAAGCAGAAGGCGACGATCAAACCCTACCACATGGGTCCCCCCAATAGCCAGCAGAAGGTGCCCCCCCATTAAAAGGGGTCCCAACCCATAAGCAGCAGGTCACTCAGACCCTACCACAGGGGTACCCCAAATAGCTAGCAGCAGGTCACCCCTCCAAACCCCACAAGCAGGTCACCTCCCACTAAAAGGGGTCCAACCTGAGCAGGTCACCAAAACACCCCACCACAGGGTTCCCCAACCACCCCCCTCCCAAAAGCCTGCAGCAGATCACCCTCACACTCCACAAGCAGGTCGCCCTCAAATCCTACCACAGGGGTCCCCCCAATAGCCAGCAGCAGGTTGTGCCCCAAAAACCAACCACAAGCAGGTCACCCACCACTAAAAGGGGTCCCACCTGAGCAGTTCACCCACAAATCACACCACAGGGGTCCCCCCAATAGCCATTAAAAGGGGTACCCACCCACACACAACAGGTCACCCTCAAATCCTACAACAGGGGCTCCCCCCAATAGCCAGCAGCAGGTTGCACCCCAAAAACCCACCACAAGCAGGTCACCCACCACTAAAAGGGGTCCCACCTGAGCAGGTCACCCACAAATCACACCACAGGGGTCCCCCCAATAGCCATTAAAAGGGATACCCACCCACACACAACAGGTCACCCTCAAATCCTACAACAGGGGTTCCCCCCAATAGCCAGCAGCAGGTTGCACCCCAAAAACCCACCACAAGCAGGTCACCCACCACTAAAAGGGGTCCCACCTGAGCAGGTCACCCACAAATCCCACACACGTGGGTCCCTTAATAGCCAGATCGCCCACAAACCCCACCACAAGCATGTTGCCCCCCACTAAAAAAAGGTCCCCCATGAGCAGGTCACACAAATCACACCACAGAGGTCCTACCAATAGCCAACAGCAGGTGGCCCCCCAAAACCCCACCACAAGCAGGTCACCCACAATTCCCATCACAGGTCGCCCCACACTAGAAGGGGTCCACACCATAAGAAGGTCACCCACTAATCCCACAACAGGGGTCGCTTAATACCCAGATCGCCCATAACCAGCAGCAGGTCACCCACCACTAAAAGGGGTCCCACCTGAGCAGGTCACCCACAAATCCCACCACAGGGGTCCCTTAATACCCAGATCGCCCCCAAACCCCACTACAAGCATGTCACCCCCACTAAAAAAGGTCCTCCGTGAGCAGGTCACACACAAATCACACCACAGAGGTCCTACCAATAGCCAACAGCAGGTGGCCCCCCAAACCCCACCACAAGCAGGTCACCCACAATTCCCGTCACAGGTGTCCCCCAATAACCAGCAGCAGGTCGCCACACACTAAAAGGGGTCCACACCATAAGCAAGTCACCCCCAAATCCCACAAGCAGGTCACCCACAAATCACACCACAGGGGTCCCGCCAATAACCAGCAGCAGGTCGCCCACCACTAAAAGGGGTCCCACCTGAGCAGGTCACCCACAAATCCCACCACAGGGGTCCCTTAATAGCCAGATCGCCCCCCCAAACCCCACCACAAGCATGTCACCCCCCACTAAAAAAGGTCCCCCGTGAGAAGGTCACAAATCACACCACAGAGGTCCTACCAATAGCCAACAGCAGGTGGCCCCCCCAAAACCCGACCACAAGCAGGTCACCCACCACTAAAAGGGGTCCCACCTGAGCAGGTCACCCACAAATCCCACCACAGGGGTCCCTTAATACCCAGCTCGCCCCTCAAACCCCACCACAAGCATGTCGCCCCCCACTAAAAAGGTCCCCAGTGAGCAGGTCACACACAAATCACACCACAGAGGTCCTACCAATAGCCAACAGCAGGTGGCCCCCCCAAACCCCATCACAAGCAAGTCACCTCCCAAAACCCACCACAGGAGTCCCCCAAATAGTCTGATGCAGGTTGCACCCCCCATATAACACCACAAGCAGGTCACCTCCCATTAAAAGGGGTCTGCACCCATAAGCAGCATGTCACCCTCAAATAATACCACAGGGGTCCCCCCAATAACCAGCAGCAGGTCAACCACCACTAAAATGGGTCCCACCTGAGCAGGTCACCCACAAATCCCACCACAGGGGTCGCTTAATACCCAGATCGCCCATAACCAGCAGCAGGTCACCCACGACTAAAAGGGGTCCCACCTGAGCAGGTCACCCACAAATCCCACTGCAAGGGTCCCTTAATAGCCAGATCGCCCCCTAAACCCCACCACAAGCATGTCGCCCCACACTAAAAAAGGTCCCTCCTGAGCAGGTCACACACAAATCATACCACAGAGGTCCTACCAATAGCCAAAAGCAGGTGGCCCCCCAAAACCCCACCACAAGCAGGTCACCCACAATTCCCATCACAGGTGTCCCCCAATAACCAGCAGCAGGTCGCCACACACTAAAAGGGGTCCACACCATAAGCAAGTCACCCCCAAATCCCACAAGCAGGTCACCCACAAATCACACCACAGGGGTCCCGCCAATAACCAGCAGCAGGTCGCCCACCACTAAAAGGGGTCCCACCTGAGCAGGTCACCCACAAATCCCACCACAGGGGTCCCTTAATAGCCAGATCGCCCCCCCAAACCCCACCACAAGCATGTCACCCCCCACTAAAAAAGGTCCCCGTGAGAAGGTCACAAATCACACCACAGAGGTCCTACCAATAGCCAACAGCAGGTGGCCCCCCCAAAACCCGACCACAAGCAGGTCACCCACCACTAAAAGGGGTCCCACCTGAGCAGGTCACCCACAAATCCACCACAGGGGTCCCTTAATACCCAGCTCGCCCCTCAAACCCCACCACAAGCATGTCGCCCCCCACTAAAAAAGGTCCCCAGTGAGCAGGTCACACACAAATCACACCACAGAGGTCCTACCAATAGCTAACAGCAGGTGGCCCCCCCAAACCCCATCACAAGCAAGTCACCTCCCAAAACCCACCACAGGAGTCCCCCAAATAGTCTGATGCAGGTTGCACCCCCCATATAACACCACAAGCAGGTCACCTCCCATTAAAAGGGGTCTGCACCCATAAGCAGCATGTCACCCTCAAATAATACCACAGGGGTCCCCCCCAATAACCAGCAGCAGGTCAACCACCACTAAAATGGGTCCCACCTGAGCAGGTCACCCACAAATCCCACCACAGGGGTCGCTTAATACCCAGATTGCCCATAACCAGCAGCAGGTCACCCACGACTAAAAGGGGTCCCACCTGAGCAGGTCACCCACAAATCCCACTGCAAGGGTCCCTTAATAGCCAGATCGCCCCCTAAACCCCACCACAAGCATGTCGCCCCACACTAAAAAAGGTCCCTCCTGAGCAGGTCACACACAAATCATACCACAGAGGTCCTACCAATAGCCAAAAGCAGGTGGCCCCCCAAAACCCCACCACAAGCAGGTCACCCACAATTCCCATCACAGGTGTCCCCCAATAACAAGCAGCAGGTCGCCACACACTAAAATGGGTCCACACCATAAGCAGGTCACCCCCAAATCCCACAAGCAGGTCATCCACAAATCACACCACAGGGGTACCCCAAATAGCCAGCAGCAGGTCACCCCTCCAAACCCACAAGCAGGTCACCCCCTACTAAAAGGGGTCCAACCTGAGCAGGTCACCAAAACACCCACCACAGGGTTCCCCAACCTCCCCCCCTCCCAAAAGCCTGCAGCAGGTCACTCTCACACTCCACAAGCAGGTCGCCCTCAAATCCTACCACAGGGGTCCCCCCAATAGCCAGCAGCAGGTTGCACCCCAAAAACCAACCACAAGCGGTCACCCACCACTAAAAGGGGTCCCACCTGAGCAGTTCACCCACAAATCACACCACAGGGGTCCCCACAATAGCCATTAAAAGGGGTACCCACCAACACACAACAGGTCACCCTCAAATCCTACCACAGGGGTTCCCCCCAATAGCCAGCAGCAGGTTGCGCCCCAAAAACCTACCACAAGCAGGTCACCCACCACTAAAAGGGGTCCCACCTGAGCAGGTCACCCACAAATCACACCACAGGGGTCCCGCCCATAACCAGCAGCAGGTCGCCCACCACTAAAAGGGGTCCCACCTGAGTAGGTCACCCACAAACCCCACCACAGGGGTCCCTTAATAGCCAGATCGCCCCCCAAACCCCACCACAAGCATTTCGCCCCCCACTAAAAAAGGTCCCCCGTTAGCAGGTCATAAATCACACCACAGAGGTCCTACCAATAGCCAACAGCAGGTGGCCCCCCCAAAACCCCACCACAAGCAGGTCCCCCAATAACCAGCAGCAGGTCGCCACACACTAAAAGGGGTCCCCCGTGAGCAGGTCACCCCCAAATCCCACAAGCAGGTCACCCACAAATACCACCACAGGGGTCCCCCAATAACCAGCAGCAGGTGGCCCCCTAAACCCCACCACAAGCAGGTCCCCCAATAACCAGCAGCAGGTCGCCACACACTAAAAGGGGTCCCCCGTGAGCAGGTCACCCCCAAATCCCACAAGCAGGTCACCCACAACTCCCACCACAGGTGTCCCCCAATAACCAGCAGCAGGTCACCCACCACTAAAAGGTGTCCCCCATAAGCAGATCACATCACAGAGGTTACACCAATAGTCAGCAGCAGGTGACCCACCAAAATACCACCCCAAAACCCACCACAGGACTCCCACAAATAGTCTAATGCAGGTCGCACCCCCAAATCCCACCACAAGTAGGTCACCCCCCATTAAAAGGGGTCCACACCCATAGCAGCAGATCACCCTCAAATTCTACCACAGCCAGCAGCAGGTTACCCCCCACTCAGGTCACCCACCTGAAGGGTCCCCCCAGCAGCAGGTTCCCAACCACATGCAAGTCACCCCCAAGTCCCACCACCGAGGTCCCCCCAAAGCCCTCTGGTACTGGCGTGCTACTTCATTACCCCCAACTTCCACCACAGGAGGGTTGCACGCTAACACATACTCTAATACAAACCCTGAACCCTAAATTTCGGGTCCCCCCAGAACCCTCACCCCCAAAATGCCACCACAGGGTAGCAACTACTAACCTCTATGAGCCACGGCGTGTAATGGCGTCCTGGCTTGCTGCTTCGTGCCTTGCTAAACTAGAACACGCCCACAACACGTGACCGACATGACGTCACACCGGGCAGGAGCCCATACAGTCTAGCATTTACCCTTCTCTGCTGTGGCTCTACTATACAGGTATCTTTGGGCACAGTTTGTTCACTCAGCACACACGCACTGGCTCAGTGAGCAAGTGCAGTGCGGTGTCCCTGACATTATAAACGACCGTTACATTTTTTTTTCTGAGGGGGAGATTTAGGAGTGTTATCCCCATGGATCCATGCAGGTGTTAGCAGGTCAGGTGAAACATCTGACGCAAAGGTTCCAGGAGTTGAATGTTGAGCAGCGCATGATGGCTCAGACCCAGCAGCAGCTGGTAGATACCGTACAGGGGGCTGTCGCTGCGGGGTCTCTGGGTGCTGGTGGTAAGGATGTGTCATTGGTGTCTCCTGAATCTCCAGTTAAACTGCCCGACTACTTCTCAGGGGATAAAAATGAGTTCAGAGCCTTCAGGGAGGGGTGTAAACTTTTTTTCTCCCTGAGGCCTCGCTCTTCTGGGGATGAGTTCCAGAGGGTGGGGGTCATTATTTCCCTACTTCGGGGGGCCCCACAAGCCTGGGCTTTTTCTCTCTCTCCTTCTGCTCCTGAGAGGATGACTGTTGATATGTTTTTTCATGCCCTGGGCCGCATCTATGATGAGCCTGACAGGATCCGTATGGCTGAGGACATGGTAATGAGTGTTCGTCAGGGTAAACATTCAGCCGAGTGGTTCTGTTCGGAGTTCCGACGTTGGGCAGCGGAGGTCTCCTGGAATGATGCCGCCCTTCGAGGGCTATTCCGCAGAGGCCTGTCTGAACGTCTCCAGGACGCCCTGGCCCTTCATCCTCCACCTGATACTTTGGAGGACGCCATAACCCAGGCCGTACGAATGGACCGCAGGCTACGCGCCAGGGGTATCATGCAGTGTGAAACCTCACTGTTTGCTGGCAGCAAAGAGACTGGAGCCACTACTGAGGTCATGGACATTGGCACCACCTCGCTAAAAGAGAAGGAGAGAAGACATCGCCGGGAGAAACAACTCTGTTTCTATTGTGGAGAGTCCGGACATTGGAGAAAAGATTGTCCCACCTGTCAGTCATCTAAGACGGCTGAAAACTACTAGGTCTGGGTAGCGGTCGAGGAGGCTGCCCAGACCTTCAGGTACTATTTTCCTCATGTTCTAAAGTCGTATTAAAGGTGGAACTATTGGTAGACAACTATCGTTTTTTCTCGACAGCATTGGTGGACAGTGGTTCATCTCTCAATCTAATCAGTTCCTGTGTCGTCTCCCAACATAAGATAGGGACAGTCAGGCTGGAGACACCCCTTAAAATTGTTGCTATCGACTCTTCCCCTCTTACCCGAACAGGGATTCTTTATGTTTCCAAAAGGTTTTCTTTGCAGGTCGGTTCTTCCCACAAGGAAGACATGGAATGTTTTGTCATGGACAAATTGCCCACAGGGCTAGTGCTGGGTATGCCATGGCTTCAACGCCACAACCCGGTGATTGACTGGGAATCAGGGGAGATTATTAAATGGGGATCCCAATGTGTCGACTGTTGCCATAAACCTGTTTATTGTATGAAACTTGCAAAACCTGCCTCAGTGTCTTCTGTTGGTCTGGAGGGTATTCCGGAGTACCTGAAAGACTTTGAGGACGTGTTCTCTGAAAGTGAGGCTGAGGCTCTGCCCCCGCATAGATCATTTGACTGTGCTATTGATCTTGTCCCGGGAGCCAAATTGCCCAAGGCCCGTCTGTTTAATTTGTCAGGCCCGGAGCGCCTGGCTATGAAGCAATACATCGCTGAAAGTCTTCGCAAAGGGCATATAAGGCCCTCAGTGTCCCCAGTAGCTGCGGGGTTCTTCTTTGTTAAAAAGAAGGATGGCAGTCTACGTCCCTGCCTCGACTTTCGAGAACTTAATAAAATCACAGTCAGGAATACATAATCCCTGCCTCTGATTCCTGATCTCTGTAACCAGCTCTCTGGGGCCAAGTGGTTTTCAAAATTGGACCTCAGGGGGCTTATAATTTGATAAGAGTACGGGAAGGGGATGAGTGGAAAACTGCTTTTCTTACTACTGAGGGGTTATTTGAGAATCTCGTCATGCCTTTTGGACTCACCAATGCTCCAGCTGTGTTTCAAAATTTCATTAATGTAGTTTTTTCGGACCTCATTGGCCGTTTTGTTGTGATCTATTTGGATGATATACTGATATATTCCTCTGACAGACATTCACATTTATCACATGTTAAAACTGTGTTTCAAAGACTCAGGGAAAATCATTTATTTGTTAAGCTGGAGAAATGTTCTTTCTTTGTTCAGGAGCTATCATTTTTGGGTCTCATAATCTCTCCACAGGGGTTTCGTATGGATCCCAAGAAGATGCAAGCCATTATGGAGTGGGTCCAGCCTCGGGACCTTAGAGGACTCCAGCGCTTCTTGGGATTCGCGAATTACTATCGCAGGTTTATCAAGGGTTTTTCTCAGATTGTGAAACCCCTCACGGATCTCACACATAAAGGGGCAGATGTTAGGAACTGGTCCCCGTCGGCCAAACAATCTTTTTTAACTTTGAAAAATTGTTTCACATCCGCTCCTGTTCTGGTTCAACCTGACTCATCCAAGCCGTTTGTGGTTGAAGTTGATGCTTCGGAGGTTGGGGTGGGGGCAGTGTTGTCACAGGGACCTACTTCTCTGACTAACCTCAAACCTTGTGCCTATTTCTCGAAAAAATTTTCTCAGGCTGAGAGAAATTATGACGTTGGTAATAGAGAACTCTTAGAAATCAAATTGGCGTTCGAGGAATGGAGGCATTTTTTGGAGGGGGCGGCTCACCCCATCACAGTCATCACTGACCACAAAAACCTAGAGTATATCAAATCTGCTAAAAGACTGACTCCTAGGCAAGCTCGTTGGTCACTTTTTTTTTCCAGATTTCAATTTTCTATAACTTTTCGCCCAGGGTCTAAAAACGTGAAAGCTGATGCTTTATCACGTAGTTTTGAGCCGCTTTCTGCCCCTGACCAGCCGTCCCCCATTCTTCAACCCAATGTCGTTATAGCTGAAGTGTCGTCGGAATTGGAGCGGGAGATTGTGGGGGCTCAATCTTTAGCTCCAAGGTCCAAACCCGAAAACAAATTGTTTGTTCCTCAGCAGTTAAGCACCAGGCTCCTGCGGGAGTTCCATGATTCAAAACTGAGTGCTCACCCAGGCATTTCTGCCACACGAGAGGCAGTGGCTAGAGTTTTTTGGTGGCCTTTGATGGCTTCAGATATTAAGAAGCATGTCGCTGCGTGTGGGGTATGCGCTCGTTCTAAGAGCTCTCATTGCCGGCCGGGGAATTGGTGCCTTTGCCAATTCCAGGAAGGCCATGGACCCACTTGTCCATGGACTTCATTACCAACCTTCCTTCTTCTCGGGGTAACACGGTTATCTGGGTAGTTGTGGACAGGTTTTCTAAGTTAGCGCATTTTGTACCTATGGCTAGTCTACCTACTGCAGAGACTCTCGCTAAGCATTTCCTCGCACAGATTGTGCGGTTACATGGGGTACCTATGAATATTGTATCTGACAGAGGGGCACAATTTGTGGCCAAGTTTTGGCGGGCTTTTTGCAAAAGGTTGGGGATATCTTTGTCCTTTTCCTCAGGCTACCACCCAGAGAGTAACGGGCAGACGGAGCGCACCAACCAGTCGCTTGAACAAATTCTTCGATGTTTGGTTTCTACTCTGCAAAGCGACTGGTGTGATGCCCTACCGTTAGCGGAGTTCGCCTTTAACAACCGTACCAATCAATCTACCGGTAGGTCACCGTTTTTTATTAATTATGGTTTGAACCCTCATTTTGGTGAATTCTCACGTTTAGATTCGGGCTGTCCAGGAGCTGAGGACTGTGTTAACCGAATCAGGGATCTGTGGTCAAAAGTTCGGTTGAATATGTTCAGGGCTCAGGAGACTTATAAGCGTTTTGCAGATAAAAAAAGGAACCCTGCTCAGGTGTTGCAGTGTGGGGACAAGGTGTGGCTCTCCACGCGAAACATAAGTCTTCGTCTACCCTCCGCCAAACTGGGGCCCAAGTTCATAGGTCGCTATGAGATCATTGAGGTAATTAACCCTGTGGTGTATCGCCTTCGCCTCCCCCCTGCTTTGAAACTCCATAACGTATTCAATAGATCCTTGCTAAAACCCTTGGGATCGGTAGTAGAGGAACCAGCTGCTGTTCCCTCCCCAGTCTTGGTTGATGGGCACATGGAATTTGAGGTACAACATATTGTAGACTCCCGGCGGTCTCGGGGGTCCTTACAGTACCTGGTGCATTGGAGGGGGTACGGTCCAGAGGACCGGTCTTGGGTGCCGGCCAGATCGGTACACGCTGACCGTCTGGTTCGGGCATTCCATGCTCGGAATCCTGGGAAACCTGGGGGTCCAGAGGCCCCCCATTAAGAAGGGGTACTGTCATGGTTTACTGGGTTCTTGGATCAGGTAGTCGCGGGGTTAACTTGGTTGGCCTCTTTCTGGGTCCTGGGAGGCTTTTTATAGCCTCACTGTGAAGCCAGCCTTTGTCGTTTATACTCTGACCTTTGGCTGAGTGTGTCTGACCCTGTGCTTGTGCCAGTGCGTTGTGCCTGTGCTTCGTTTTGTCTGTCTGGTTCTGATTTGGCTGTGTCCCTGTTACGAGTTTTGCCTGTCCCTTTTGTACTGCGTTGCTCCGTCTGTGTATGACCCCTTGGCTGTGTTCTGGTTATTCTCTGCCTGCTCCTTTTGTACTTCGTCGCCCTCTATGTGTATGACCTGGCTATCCTGACCATCCATTCTGTCTATGCCCCTTGGTAACTTTATTTCGTAGTTACCCTTCTAGGAGTTTTCCTTTACCTCCTAGATCTCTGGAGCTTAGGCCACGCCCCTAGACAGTCACGTGCCTGCAGGTCCTTCGGCCTGAAACATTCTCTACCTGATACTGCTACCTCTGAGAGACGTGTGGCTGGCTCCGCCCCTTGGCAGTCACATGCTGCGGAAGGTCCTGTGTCCTCAGAAACACACGTCTTCTCTGCTGTGGCTCTACTATACAGGTATCTTTGGGCACAGTTTGTTCACTCAGGACACACGCACTGGCTCAGTGAGCAAGTGCAGTGCGGTGTCCCTGACAGCATCGACTACAGAGGCCTGAACAACATTGCTATCAAGAACAAGTATCCGTTACCACTTATCCCCGAGCTCTTTGATCGTCTAAGGGGAGCACGAATATTTACCAAACTTGACCTCCGAGAAGCCTATAATCTAGTCCGAATTCACGCTGGGGATGAGTGGAAAACCGCATTCAACACACGTGACGGCCACTACGGTATGAGTATTTAGTTATGCCTTTCGGCCTCTGCAACGCTTCTGCGGTATTCCAAGAATTCATAAATGACATCTTCCGGGATCTCCTCTACTCCTGTGTCGTGATCTACGTTGACGACATCCTTGTCTTTTCTCCGGACCTATCCACTCACCGACGAGACGTACGTCAGGTTCTGCAACGTCAAAGGGAGAACCATCTTTTCGCTAAATTGGAGAAATGTGTCTTCGAGCAGTCCTACTTGCCTTTCTTATATTTATGTTATATTGTCTCGAGGACCGGTCTGAGGATGAATCCCGAAAAAGTTTCCGCTGTCCTCAACTGGCCACGTCCCCTAGGAGTCAAAGCCATCCAGCGCTTTCTTGGCTTTGCCAACTATTATCGGCAATTTATCCCTCATTTCTCCTCCTTTACCAAACCAATTTCGGCCCTTGTTCGCAAGGGTGCCAACCCCAATCACTGGCCTTCGGAGGCAGAGACCTCCTTTCAGACTCTGAAGGAAGAATTTGCTACAGCTCCTGTGCTCCACCGTCCGGACTCCAGTAGGCCATTTATCCTCGAGGTGGATGCCTCATCTATCAGAGCAGGAGCAGTCCTTTTGCAAAAAGCTTCCTCTGGTCGGACAGTCACCTGCGGATTCTTCTCTAAAGCCTTCACCCCCTTGGAACGCAATTATTCCATTGGGGATAAAGAACTACTAGCAATAAAATTGGCTCTAGAGGAGTGGCGTTACCTTCTTGAAGGAGCCGTTCATCCTTTCACCATCTTTACTGACCACAAGAATTTAGCCTACGTCCAGTCGGCCCAGAGGCTCAACCCTCGGCAAGCCTGGTGGTACTTGTTGTTTGGATGCTTTGACTTTGAACTCCACTTTCGGCTGGGTAATAAGAACATCAAAGCTAATGCCCTATCAAGGTCATTCCAACTTGCGGATGAGGAGGAGAGCCCGACACACATCATTGATCCAGCTAAGGTCATTACCGTGGCTCCTCTAAGCTTGATCAACCCACCGCCTGGCAAGACCTTTGTGTTGGACTGCGACCGGTTGAGAGTCCTGCGTTGGGGACATTCCTCTAAGATTGCCGGGCATGCCGGGGCCAAGAAGACTCTTTCACTCATCTCCTGCCATTGGCCGTTGCTTCGCCAAGACGTCTTAGAATTCACTGCCTCCTGCTTATCCTGTGCCAGAAACAAGGTCCCTAAACAGTTACCTTCCGAACGCTTACATCCACTGCCTGTGCCATCTGCTCCTTGGAGCCATATCGCCATGGATTTTGTCACAGATTTACCTCCGTCTACGAATTGTACCGTTATCTTGGTGGTCAAGGATCGGTTTTCCAAGATGGCCCATTTCATTCCTTTGCCCGGTCTACCGTCTGCTCCCGAGTTGGCGAAGATTTTCTTGCACCATGTTTTCCGACTTCATGGCTTTCCGCAACATATTGTGTCGGACCGAGGAGTCCAATTCACCTCCTGTTTTTGGAGAGCCCTTTGCAGATTAATGAAGGTAACCCTGAATTTCTCCTCGGCTTATCATCCACAGTCCAACAGTAAAGTGGAGCGAGTCAATCAAGCTCTAACTTTTTATCTTCGGCATTTCTCCAATGCTCACCAGAATAATTGGGTTTCTCTTCTCCCGTGGGCAGAGTTCGCCTACAACAATTACCCCAGTGAATCCTCTTCCAAGTCTCCTTTTTTGGTGGTTTTTGGGCACCATCCCGGCATCCCTCTTCCCGTTTCCCCTGCCTCGGGTGTACCGGCAGCGGATTCCTTGTCTTTAGAATTCTCAAAGATTTGGAGGGAGACTAAAGAGGCCCTTGAGAGAGCTAGCAGCAGGATGAAGAGGTATGCCGATAAAAGATGTCTAGACGTCCCTCCTTATCTTCCAGGCGATAAGGTCTGGCTGTCCTCACGTTATATCCGACTTAAGATCCCCTCTTATAACCTAGGTCCATGTTACATTGGCCCCTTTGAGGTCTTAAGTCGCATCAATAATGTAGCCTACAAGCTAAAATTGCCTGCCTCACTGCGGATTCCCAACGCTTTCCACGTCTCACTCCTCAAACCCACGGTGTTTAATCGCTTTCACTCAGCTCCTTTTTTTTCACTCTCCTCAACCAAGCACTTCCGATTACATTTTTGATGTAAAGGATATTTTGGCCAAAAAGACAGTCAGAGGGAAGACCTTTTTTCTAATTGATTGGAAAGGTTTTGGTCCTGAGGAGAGATCGTGGGAGCCTCAGGAGAACATCAATGCCCCTCATATCATGAGGAGATTCCTTTCCAGCCTTAAGAGGATGGGGAGTAAGAGAGGGGGTACTGTTACGACCGCAGATACTTACCTGGGTGTCTGCGCCCCCCCGGCGCGTCCCCGACATGTGCCCATGCCGCTCCCCGCCTGTCTTCTCGGGGTCGCAGCGCGTGGTGGGTCCGCGCATGCGCGATCACACTTCCCCTGCCGCAAGGCCTCATGTGAGGTTGTGACCCGGTGGTCCTGCCCCATCATGGCGGCGCCCACTGGGTATTTCTTCTGGACACCGCTGCAGGTAAGACGCCTGTTTGTCTTACGCGGTGGCGCTAGCATTACCTGCCAAGCGTCACTGTCTTTCCTTCAGGCCCCTGTATCTCTGCGTCTCAGCCGTGCCTACCTACCCTGTGTCTCTGCCATGCCTACCTACCCTGTGTCTCTGCCGTGCCTACCTACCCTGCGTCGCAGTCGTGCCTGTCAGCCCTGCGTCTCAGCCGTGCCTACCTACCCTGCGTCGCAGCCGTGCCTGTCAGCCCTGCGTCTCAGCTGTGCCTACCTACCTGGCGTCTCAGCCGTGCCTACCTACCCTGCGTCTCAGCCGTGCCTACCTACCCTGTGTCGCAGCCGTGCCTGTCAACCCTGCGTCTCAGCCGTGCCTACCTACCCAGCGTCTCAGCCGTGCCTACCTACCCTGTGTCGCAGCCGTGCCTGTCAACCCTGCGTCTCAGACGTGCCTACCTACCCGGCGTCTCAGCCGTGCCTACCTACCCTGCATCGCAGTTGTGCCTGCCAGCCCTGTGTCTTAGCCGTGCCTGCATACCCTGTGTCTCTGACTACCAGGCTGTCCTGTGGTTCCCACATTTTCATCACGGCTTTTCTCTTTCAGCATCTGGTCCCTGCCAGCGCTGGTTCTTCCGGTCCTTCCTGCCTCCCATCACCCTCTGTTTTGGGTATCTACAGGCTCGTACCTTCACTTCGTCCTCACCCCGGCCTTCCCTCCTACCTCTCCGGTATTTGCCCTAAGTCGCCCCTTTGGTTCCGGCCGTTGTGGTTCCATCCTTCCTGGGCCTGCACCTAACACTCCCCGTATAGGGGTAGTCACCATTTGGTCAGCTCGCCCTAGGGGGCTCTGGAGCCACGACCCAGAGGGTCCACTTTCGGGTTCCTCCCTTAGAACCCTAACAGCGCATTAAAAGAATTACCCATTGCTGTCTTCTGCTGTTTCCAGGCCTGCTCCAGTCCTCTCCTGGATCATGTGAGCAGTGCTCTGACTTGCTCTCTCACACATCACACCATTATTTCCTCTCTTAGGGCTCTCTCAAATGAGCATATAACATGGCCGAGTGCTATGCGATGTTTTATCAGATAGCACTCGGACCGATGTTACACCATGGGGCAGTGCAGATCTGCTATTTTTTTCTCATCCTGTATTAGCACGAGAAAAAAATTGCAGCAGTGGCTCTGGAATTTAGATCACGTGCACCCATTGAAGTCTATGGGTGCTTGTGAAACATCGGACTGCACATTGATGTCATCCAAGTGCAGTCTGATGTACGCTCACATAGACAATGGAGAAGATGGAGAAATTAAGTTCTCGGTCTTCTCCATAACTATGCTGCGATTTCTCATGCAAGTGAATCGGATAACACTAAGATAACACTCAGATCAAACTCTCTCGTGTGACATTGGCCTTAATGCAAGTCTATGACTAAGCTGACAGGTCACAATTATGGAGGCATGATGCAAAAAAGAACCGGAATAGCGCTGGAAAATGCAGAAAACAGTGATGAGTGAGTATTTTAAGAGATACACTTCACATACATAACTGCTAGCTAAAAGAAGAGGCAATGTGAAAAAAATCATAGTCGTGGTAATTTAAATAATATGATCAAGAACTAAGTGCTTAAACCATATTTCTTCCTGAACCACTTTACTCTGTAAATGTACATGTATAGTCAAGCAGTGGTCAAATATTTCTTGTATACAATCTGCTTTATTGGCACGTCAGCCACCGCTAGCAATGATCTTCTTGCAAGAAAAAAAGGGGCAACAAAACAGGCACAAGTAGCACTGGCCACTGAATCCTCTTTCGTTACAGCCTAATCTCGCTACAGATTCCCGTTACATCATGTGCAAGTCACTGGTGTACCAATGACAGCATGTACCAGCATAAAAACGGAGCATGATAATCTGCACCTACCGCAGATAACCCAAATTACAGATACAGTTATATGAAAAAGTTTGGGCACCCCTATTAATCTTAAGCTTAATGTTTGATAAAAATTGGTGTTTTTGCAACAGCTATTTCAGTTTGATATATCTAATAACTATTGGACACAGTAATGTTTCTGCCTTGAAATGAGGTTTATTGTACTAACAGAAAATGTGCAATCTGCATCCAAACAAAATTTGACAGGTGCATAAGTATGGGCACCTCACCAGAAAAGTGACATTAATATTTAGTAGATCCTTCTTTTGCAAAAATAACAGCCTCTAGTCGCTTCCTGTAGCTTTTAATGAGTTCCTGGATCCTGGATGAAGGTATTTTTGACCATTTCTCTTTACAAAACAATTCCAGTTCAGTTAAGTTTGATGGTCGCCGAGCATGGACAGCCCTCTTCAAATGATCCCACAGATGTTCAATGATATTCAGGTCTGGGGACTGGGATAGCCATTCCAGACCATTGTAATTGTTCCTCTGCATGAATGCCTGAGTAGATTTGGAGCGGTGTTTTGGATCATTGTCTTGCTGAAAGATCTATCCCCTGCGTAACTTCAACTTTGTCACTGATTCTTGAACATTATTGTCAAGAATCTGCTAATACTGAGTGGAATCCATGCGTCCCTCAACTTTAACAAGATTCCCGGTGCCGGCATTGGCCACACAGCCCAAAAGCATGATGGAACCTCCACCAAATTTTACTGTGGGTAGCAAGTGTTTTTCTTGGAATGCTGTGTTTTTTTGACGCCATGCATAACTCCTTTTTGTATGACCAAACAACTCAATCTTGGTTTCATCAGTCCACAGGACCTTCTTCCAAAAAGAAATTGGCTATTCCAAATGTGCTTTTGCATACCTCAGCTGACTGTTTGTGGCGTGCTTGCAGAAACGGCTTCTTTCGCATCACTCTCCCATACAGCTTCTCCTTGTGCAAGGTGCGTTGTATAGTTGACCGATGCACAGTGACACCATCTGCAACAAGTTGATGCTGCAGCTCGCTGGAGGTGGTCTGAGGATTGTCCTTGACTGATCTCACCATTGTTCTTCTCTGCCTTTCTGATGTTTTTCTTGGCCTGCCACTTCTGGCCTTAACAATAACTGTCCCTGTGTTCTTCCATTTCCTTACTATGTTCCTCACAGTGGAAACTGACAGGTTAAATCTCTGAGACAGCTTTTTGTATCCTTCCACTGAACAACTATGTTGAATAATCTTTGTTTTCAGATCATTTGACAGTTATTTTGAGGAGCCCATGATGCCACTCTTCAGAGGAGATTCAAACAGGAGAACAACTTGCAAGTGGCCACTTTAAGTAGCTTTTCTCATGATTGCATACACCTGGCTATGAAGTTCAAAGCTCAATGAGGTTACAAAACCAAAAAAGTGCTTTAGTAAGTCAGTAAAAAGTAGGTAGGAGTATTTAAAACAAGAAAATGATAGGGGTGCCCATACTTATGCACCTGTCAAATTTTGTTTGCAGATTGCACATGTTCTGCTAGTACAATAAACCTCATTTCAAGGCAGAAACATTACTGTGTCCAATAGTTATTAGATATATCAAACTGAAATAGCTGTTGCAAAAACACCAATTTTTATAAAACATTAAGCTTAAGATTAATAGGGGTGCCCAAACTTTTTCATATAACTGTAGTTGCAAATGCCCAATAACTGTGCCACGGGTATACAGCCTGTGCAGGGGGTGTTTCAGGTTACTTGATCCTGAGGCATGTGCCACCACAAATCTTAAGACTAATTATATTGCAGTATTTTTTATTGTTGTATAGCACTGATAA